>PVKE010049010.1:0-11402 GCA_004027555.1 Craseonycteris thonglongyai | reverse complement strand
TTAGCTCTTTTGCCAGCTGTCGAAAGAATTTTGAAAATATACAATCCTTTGAAATCCTACTTTCTATCACAGGATAAATGTCCTAGAATTTTAGAAGAGTTTTTTGAAAAAGAATCTTCAAAAATTTGGCTAGAGTTTGTACACAATCAAGCAGCTCTTTTTCAAAATGCTATAAAACTTATTGAAGGTGACAAAATTTTGGTAATCGAAGTAGCAAATGAAGTTAATAATTTAAAATTTCAGTGTCAAGAGCAGTTAGAAAATAATTTTCTTCCATTAACTATCCGTAATAGCATAAGCCAGCTAGAAGAATAAGGTGCAATAAATCGTGCAGATATCATGAATCACGTTAAAAAGTTCTATAGTAACAGCATAAATTATTTAGAAGAATGGATGGTACATTACAATGATATTGAACATTTTCATTGGGTTACATTAAAACAAGAACTTAATTGGAATGTTGTGCAAAAATCATTCGATCATATTACTCAAAATTTCCCATATAGCAATATTTCCGAAAATGATCTTTTTAATGAGGTATCATTATTTAAAAAATATATTGATAAGGAAAAGGTTAAATCTTGGGCATCAGAAGAAATCACAATAGAGAACAAATAGTTAGAAATATTTCATCATTTTGAAACAAACCATGTTCCATACAGTAATGCACTAAAAATTGTGGAATATGCGCTGTTCTTACCAGGAACTAATGCTGCGATTGAACACATTTTTTCTATGGTAAATAAAGTGTGGACATCAGAAAAATCACAATTAAGTGTTGAGACTTTGAAAGCCATTTTATGTGTGAAATATAATTTAACAAATTCTTGTGAAAAATTTTATGACCTTTTAAACAACGACAGCAATCTACTAAAATATTTACTCAAATGAGAAATATGCCAAATAATAAAATAATACTATACATAATTTTGTTATGTATTATATTTGTAAATTGTACTTACGTTGAAATTTAAAAAAATATATTACAATACTATTTTTGCATTCTATGAAAATTTTTGTTGCTCCATATAGACCAAATTTTTAATCAAGAACCCCCTCCCTCCCAGTCAATGGTGTCCCGCTTTACCAATGTTAAAATCTGGTCACCTTAGACTTGAGGGTTCTTCTATAGTTCTTCAGAATGCACTTTCTCATGGTCTCCCTCCCCTGTGGAGCTCTGCCTCACAAATTCTATCTGCCTTGATCTTCCAAAACTTTTATTTCCACCTCCTGAACTCAGCGGGACACCTGGGCCTTGTTTAGATTCCCTCTCCCTTTGTTGCAGCCTGTAAATCGCTTCCAACAGTGAACCGAGGAAATCGTAAGGTTCACCTTCTCTTTATTTTATTTTATTTTTTTAAGATTTATTTTATTGATTTTTGACAGAGAGAAACAGAGACAGACAGAGACAGAGAGAAGGAGGGCCCAGAGCAGTCTCCATAGTTGACATTAGTTTTTCCATATAGTTTCACTCCACAGGTGGGTACAGGGCTGCGCAGGGCAGAAACTGGGCTGGGAGCCTCCCACATAGGTCCCGGCAATAACTGAACTGGGGGCACACCCCAGTTCAGCAAGTGGGTCCACATGGACCGGGGCCGGGATTCGATCCTCGGTCCTTGGGGCTTCAAAGTGAGCGCTTAACCCACTGAGCCATCCCAGCTTTCCCTCACCTTCTCTTATGATCATAGTTCTCTCTGCCTACTGTCCAATTCCTGAAAACTGTTGTTTTACATATTTTGTCCAGTTTTTCTAATTGTTCAAGGGTGAAGGTAAACCTGGTCCCTGTTACTCCATCATGGTCATAAGTAAAATTTGTTGCACATAATTTTAACTTGTATCTTTCCTATTATCAGTGAGGTGGAACATCTTTTCATACGTGTCAGAATAGTTTGCCATTTTTCTTTGAACTTTCATATATCTTTCTAATTTTTCCCAGAATTGTTGATTATTGTCTTCTCTACTTTTAGAATAGAATAACTAATAGTAGACCATCTGATTATGACCATCATAGCCCACCATCATAAAAAAAACAAAAAATAAAACTGAACAAAATGTAGGAAGAAATTGTTTTGAGGCATTGAGAAACAGATAGTGCAAGGTTACAGTCACTGAGAGAAGGGACTCATAAAATGAATTTCAGATATGTCTGCCTGGGGGACATTTTCAAGCCCTCAATGATGACACAAGGAAATGAAGCTCAATTACAGCATTGACCCAGTTTTGGTGGGTCAATGAGGAATAGAGACTGTTGTGGAGAAGTAGAGATTGGAGTTAAGGGGTACTAAAATTTGTTTGTCAAGTAGCAGAAAGGATGGTGGTATAGAGAAAAATTATAGAGTTCTCCTCAGGTCCCTAGTCAAATCCAAAGCTATGACTGTGCAGATGGACGCTCTGTAAGACCTAGCAGAAGCCAGCGGCCAGGAGCTGAGGAATATTTCAGAGGACACAGAATGCTGGGGAGACACTGGAGTTCTGACCCCACCAGAGTGGAGAGTTCTTGGTAAACATCCCAGACATCCATATGAGAGCCTAGAAGGCTATGTTCTGGGAGTAAGAAAGATTTCCTGGAAAAAAGGGAAAAATGAAAAATGATACACACTAAACCTAAAACAAAGCCTTGACATACATGATCAAGTTAATCTATCAGTAATTTAATTGCTTACCAAAACAAAACTCAACAGTATTCAGAGTAAAATAACTATCTAAATCTCTACAATGTATGTTCACAATGTTCAGCATATCAAAAAATATTTACTAGATATGTGAAGGAGAAAATATATCCTAACAATTAAGCAAAGAACCCATTCATACAAGCAGACCCATAAATGACTCAGACAGTAGATAGCAGACAAAGGTTTAAAAATTAACTATGTTAGGGGATGCCTGGGTAGCTCAGCAGGTTGAGTGCTTGCCTTGCAACAACGAGGTCTGGGGATCGAATCCTGGCCCCAGACTGTGCAAACCCACGTGCTGAACTGTGGTGCAACTGATAACCACCGGATGGCATCAAAGGTTCTTGCCTCCCATGCGGGCAGCCCCACATCCACCTGTGTAGAATAAAACCATGTCACAACTAGTGATGTACAGCTATGAAGACTGCTCTGGGCCCTCCCCCTTCTCTCTCCCGCTCACCTTCTCTCAAACAATAAAATAAATCTTTAAAAAAAATAACTATGTTAAATACATTAAAGGATTTAGAAAACTAACTTTTTTTAGTATAAGTATGTCCCAAATAATTTATAGGACATACTTTTACTAAAAAAATTACCTGTTTATCAGGAATCTAAATTTTACTGGGCATCCTGTATTTTATCTAATTCGGTGCCAAGGAGGCAGAAGAGTGCACAGCCCCAGCCTCCTGAGGGTGGCCTGGCCTAAGCAGCACCTGGTGGGGGTGATTGAGCAGATTAGAGATGCTCAGTTACTTACTATGTCAAAATGTTTGCCAAATCTGCATACTATCAACGATTATTTTTTATTTGACACTTTTATTTAAATAAATTCTTTTCTTTTTTGAACTTCTAATTTGAACTCACTATAGATTCAGAGAATTTAAAGATAATGCAGGGAGGTTCCATGTGCCCTTCACTCCATTTTCTCCACTGGTGAGATTTGACGTAAGTACAGTACAATATTAAACCAATGCCAAAGGTACAGTTCTGCACCATTTCATCACACATGTAGATCTGTATAACCACCTATAACGAAGATACAGAACTATTCCATCACCACAGAGTTCCTCCCATTATCCTTTGTAGTCACGCCTCCCTTGTCCCTCCCAGCATCCCTGTCCCCTGACAACCACTGATCTGCTTTCCCTCTCTATCATTTTGTCATTTCAAGACTATTATATAAAGGAAGCATATACTATGTGACCTTTTGAGATTGGCTTTTTCCCCACCTAGCGTAATACCTTTGAGACCCACCCAAGTTGTTGCACGTAGCAAATCAATAGCTTGTCCCTTTTTATTGCTAAGTAGTATTTCACAGCATGGATGTAAAAACATTTGTTTAGCCAGTCACCCTTTGAGGAATATTTCATTGTTTCCAGGTTGGGGCTATATTTGTATATTTACAAAGAAATATGCCATAAACAATCATGTACAGGTTTTTGTGCAAACACATCTTCATTTTTCTTAGATAAATGCCCAGGAGTGCAATTGCTAGGTCATATAGAAAGCATATGCTTAGTCTTTAAAGAAACTACTTCCAAACTATTTTCCAGAGTACCTATACTGTTTTATATTCCCACCAGCAATGGGTGACAGATCCTGTCTTATTTGCATCTTCACCAGGAATAGATATTGTCATGACTTTTGAATTCAGCTGTTAATAGTTACGTGCTGATCTCTTACCATAGTCTTTATCTTCATTCCCCTAGTAGTTAGTGATGTTGACCATCAATTCATGTGTTTTAAATCAATTCATTTGAAAAACCAAAACAAATGTATTTTCAAAGGCAACTCAATTAGTGGACCTCTAAGTGTGGTCCCTGAACCAGCATTATTAGCATGAGACCTGGAAACTTGTTGGAAATGAAATTCACAGGCTCCACCCCAGATCTACTGAGTCAGAAACTCTGGGGAGTGGGGTCCAGTAATGTGTAGTTTAACAAGCCCTCCAGAGGATTCTGATGCATGAGCAGTGGAAAATCAGTATCACTTACTATAAATAGAAAGAACAGTAACCATAAAAATGGATCTAAAATCACTAGCATGCCACCAGGTTCACACACCACATTTGTGCAGGGCCCGTTTGTTACTCAACTCTGTTCACACAGATTATGACAAGAATACCCCTCCCGCTGGAGTTGTGCAGTGCACAACCTACACAGCTTTACGTGGTGTTTCTGACTTTGGCAAGCATTGATCTAGTCCTATCCATATCCCTCCCCACCCTTAATTTGACCCCAAAAAAAAAAAGAAGACTCTGAGGAGGGTAGAGACTTGCCCAAGGTCATCCAGCAACAGGGTTAGATCCCTCTCCCAGTGCTCTCATCCCTGCTAGGACCCAGGGCAGGCTGCACAAAATTTCTAGTCTGTTCAAAGCCTGTCCCTAGTCACTGCTGAGTGAAATCTTAGGTTCTAATACAGAATATAGGGCAGGAGAGCATTTTATGAAATTTATATTTATGGTGGCTAAAAAGAAACACTCTACTCCTCTACACAGTGAATACTCTGACATCAAATATGTGGGGTTTTCCCCCTACACCAACCAGTTCTCCAATACTAGTCAAATGTCCTATAATTCAATGCTGAGGGCTCAGTCCCACAATGAGCCCTCGTTTCAGACAACAATTGCAAGTAGTGGGTCTACTGGTTGCGCACATGTCTGGTTAGAAATCAGGGTCCCTCAACCCTCTCCTCAGGTTCAACAATTTGCTAGAACACTTCACAGGACTCAGGGACACATTTACACTCACTGGCTGACTATGTGATAAAGGACATGATAAATGATACAGATGAATAGCCCAGAGAAGCAATACAGAGGGTGAGATCTGGAAGGGTCCTGCCCTGTGGAGTTGGGGTGCATCACCCGCTCACCATGTTGGTGTGGTCAGCAACATGGAAGCTCCCTGTGGCTCAGGATTGGACAGACACTTCATCACATAGGCAAGACCAACTGTTAACTCAGCTTCAGCAAGCTTCTCATCAAGATTTGGTGCTCCTGGTAACAACCCCACCCGGAAGCTATCGAGGAGCCCACCAAGAGTTGACTCATTAGGACAAAAGAGGCTCCAATCACCCAGAAATCCCTGAGGGACTTAGCATCTCTGATTCAGAAGCCAAGGGCAGGAACCAAGTATGTATTTCTTATTGTGTCCTGGCTGCAGACGCCTGGAAAAGGTGGGAAAGTACTGCTAGAGCAGTTATTTGGAAAGAGAAGGTGTTCACTGATTTTTTTTTTTTTTAACTTTCTGTTAACTTTGTTGCCAGGAACCAGCCTGGATGAACAAAGACTCTGAATTTGAGCGGTGGGAATTAAAGACAGACAAAGTTGTCAGCCAACTGTCAATAGGAGCAGCCCCAAATAGCTTTATTGTTTATCTTTTACAGTATGCACATGCGTCGTCACAAGGAAATATCAGGCATTGTTTATCTCAGCTAAGCCTAGTCCAAGGACATCTTTATCGCAAGCACATAGCCATTTCTTTGTAAATCTTTTTTGTTCCTTGCTTTCTGGAACACTATGTTGCTTAAGTCAGCTCTCAAGCCTTCATGCAACGCTGCATGTATACATCGAGTTACTATCCCTTCTGGGAGGTTGGGGAGACCGAGGCCCTGTCATCAAGGCCCCCGGTCAGCCTTCCCTGTCAAGCACATGACCGGCTCCCAACATTTTGTGATTTTTATTACAATAACTGTGTTTTGTTATGTAACTAAAATGTATTAAATACCATTTTTAAGTCCACATGAAGCCTTTACCTGTGATCCAAACAGGGCCTCCAGCTGGGGTCAGAATTCAGCCTTCCAGGTAGAGCAGGCCCGGCCCTCGGCCCTATTTTCACAAGCCTGGCCCTCTGCCTGGAAGCCCCCACCTCCCTCCCCAGTCCTGTGGAGGAGGCCCTCCCCTCCCCTCCCCACAGCCCTGGGCATGCACCTGACCAGAGGACATTCTGGTCTGAGGGCCTGGTTCTCTGTCCCTCAAAAGACAGGGATCTCCTTGGAATGGGCGCTCAGCTTCACCTAACAGCCTGGGGCCTGGCACAGAGAAGTGGACCACAGGTATTCAGTGAGTGAGTGAGTGAGCGAGCGAGTGAGTGGATGATAAACTAACCCTGAAAAGATGATTTCCTAAGACCTTTCTCCGACAGGTAGGACAAGTTCCCCTTTGAGTCACCCCCGGAGCAGAGAGCCAAGCGTGAAGAGTGCGGTGGATGTAAAGTCCAGTGTTCGGAAGCCTGAGGAGGCGACTGGATGGACATGGGGCTTGTGCTGAGCCGGGAGGGGTCAGTGCTGCAGCGGGGGCTGCAAGGGGGTGGCCGGTCTCAGGAAGGGCTCATCCTGGGTTGCCCCCAAACCCCCGAGGGCCCCACAACCCCCTGTCCCCTTCCATGGCTGTGCAGCACGGAAAGGCCTGGCTGATGCTGAAGGTGCACAGGGACTTGGTTGGGACTGGCCACCTAAGAGCTCATCAGGGAGACACTCACCTTTAATGTGGGGCTGCATGTGTGTGGCAGCAGCTGCAGGTGAGAGGAAGGAAGGTGACATGGGCCTTGGCCTGAGAAGCCCCCCCAAAAAAGCACGTCCTGGCCACATGCTGAACTGAACTCCCAAACTCGAGGTGTGTGACAAAAGGATGGTGTCTTCAGGTAGCCCCAAGCTTCCCGGGTTCTGATGGGAGGGGTCTCCCCTTGTGGGCTCAGGGATGGCCTGGTCCCTGCCTCTCCCTGGTCCACCTCCATAGGTGAGACCAGGCTGGGCTTCTCAAGACCTCCCAGCTCTGTCTCAGGGTGGCAGCAGGTCGGACAGAGGTGGCCTGGGCCGTCCTTGCCTCCAACTCCTTGTAAAGCCTCCTTCTCTTCCCCTGCGAGGTGAGGGAGGCTGGACGAGTGCGTCTCTGACTCCTCTTCCCCAGGCGGCCCGGGGAGCCTGGTCTACACACAATGCTCCACTACAGCCCCCTGGCCAGGTGGTGTTCTGTGACCTCTCGTTGTTTTTAGATTTCTTAGATAGCCTATCATCAGCAAATCCTAGTTTGTTCTTGTGCACCTTCTGTGCTAACGATTCTTATCTGTCTAGAATAAACTTTCTCAATAGTGGCGCTACTGACATTTTCGGCCGGGGAAGTCATTGTTATGGGAGACTGTCATGTACACTTTGGGATGTTTAGCAGCATTCCTGGGCTCTGCCCTCTAGATTCCAGCAGTACTCCCTAGTTGTGACAACTAAAGATACTGTCAAATATCCTCCTAGACTGACCAGAAACATCATTTTAAATGGGACAGGAAACAACGGTACTGTCCCGTTTCAAACAGTACATCTGGTCAGCCTACTGACACCTTGAATTTAACCAGTGAGACTAGGCTAACCAGACATCCCATTTGAAACTGGACAGTACCGTTGTTTTCTGTCCCATTTAAAACAAGACACCTGGTCAGCCTAACAGGCAATATCACCCCCAGTTGAGAAATGCTGGTCTGAGACCATCTACAGGGGTCTCCAAACTACGGCCCGCAGGCCAGATGCGGCCCACAAGGCCCTCTCATTCGGCCCATGGAGACCTTTTTATCTGAACAAAACAATATTACATAAATAATTAAAAACAACATCTATGTTTTGATTCTTTTTTACTTGGACCTCAAGTGTGTAGTCGGCTCCCAAACTGCTGTTTGATAGTCAATGCGGCCCGCGGGCTGAAAAGTTTGGAGACCCCTGTTCTAGAACAACGCTGGATCATAGTAATGATAGCACATTACTGCCCCTGACTTTAAAGGGAATACCCCTCATAATAAAGTATCCTGGTGTCAGGATACTGCCGTCCTGGGCCGCTGTACTAGTGTAAAAACTAACAGAGCCAAGCTACCATCCCAGAGGAACTGCTTTGCATATCATATGCCTCAAACCTTTGGAATGTTAAAACAAGGTGAAGGGAACCATAAATTTTCCACCCTGGATTTTTTGTTGTTGTTGTTGTTGTTTTTAATATTGATTTTAAGCAGTTCATTAAGACACAAGACTCAGAACGAACCTTTGGCCCTCCCCTCTTTCCTGCCCAAGAGATTCAGACAGAAAAAGCCTGCTTTAGAAAAAAAGCCTGGTCTTCCTCACCTTAAGAATCTTCACCCCAGCATTAGTTGGGAAGTCTCCAAGACTGTTAGCTAAATAACCCCTGGGTCCCATTATTTCTGAGTTTCCCAGCAAGAATTTTCTACCATACACAAGGGCTGACAATTATGTTCCTAGAAAAAGTGTTACACGACTCATTGCTGAATATCACTACGGTCACCTTCAAAGTCCTCCCCCTGGGAAGCTGTGCATCAACGCCAGCACTTAGTCCACCCTTCAAAGCAATTCTGGAACTCTCTTTCTGGAATGGCCATCAGAGCTGTCATTGTATTATTCTTGATGTCCTGAATGTCATCAAAACATCTTCCTGTCAATATTCCTTTTTTTTTTTTTAAGATTTGTTTTATTGTTTCTGACAGAGACAGAAAGAGACAGAGAGAAGGAGCAGGGCCCAGAGCAGTCTCCATAGTTGTGCGTCATCCGTTTTCGACATGGTTTCGTTCCACACAGGTGGGCGGGGACCACTCAGGGCAGGAACTGAACTGGGGGCCTCCCATATGGGAAGCACACCCCAGTTCAGCATATGGGTCCGCATGGGCCGGGGCCAGGATTCGATCCTCGGTCTCCAGGGCTGCAAAGCCAGTGCTTAACCCCCTGAGCCATCCCGGCTTCCCCAAATATTTCCTTTATCTTCAGGTAAAGAAAAAAAGTCACTGGGGCCCAGATCAGGTGAGTAGGGAGGCTGTTCCAATACAGTGATTTGTTTACTGGCTGAAAACTCCCCCACAGACAGCACCGTGTGAGCTGGTGCATTGTTGTGATGCAAGAGTTGCTGGTGAAAAGTTCAGGTCGTTTTCATCTCACTTCTTCACGCAGCCTTTTCAGCACTTCCAAATAGTCTACTTGGTTGACTGTCCAGCTGGTGCAAATGCATACTGAACAATCCCTCTGATATCGAAAAAGGTTAACAACATCATTTTGCCTCTTTTTTTTTTAAGATTTATTTTTATTGTTTTTGACAGAGAGAGATACAGAGACAGAGAGAAGGGGGAGGGCCCAGAACAGTCTCTATAGTTGCACATCATTGGTTTTTCCACATAGTTTTATCCCACAGGTGGGCGGGGCTGCACAGGGCAGGAACTGGGCCGGGGTCTCACCCCAGTGAGAACCGAATTGGGAGAACTCCCCAGTTCAGCATATGGGTCCACACGGGCCGGGGCCGGGATTCAATCCTCGATCCCCAGGGCTGCAAAGTGAGTGCTTAACCCACTGAGCCATCCCAGCTTCCCCCCGTTTTGCCTCTTGAATTGGACTGACGGAACTTTTTCAGTCCTGAAGGATTGGCTGACTTGCATTGTGCATTGTGATGCTTTGTTTCAGGGTCATATTGGTACACCCATTTTTCATCACCAGTGATAACATGGCCGAAAACATCATCTTGCCTCTTCAAAAGGTCTTGGCAAACTCCAGCTCAGACATTCTCTTGATGACACACAAAAACACAACAATAATGGACACCACTCAGCAAGACACCGCCACATGTCAACACAAATACAGCTGTGAGACACTGATATACCAAGACTATGAAACCTTACTGAATTATTTGTACAGTTCTGCCAATTTAAGCAGGTGGTGGCAAGTCCACAAATTTAATTGCCAGATCTCGTATGTTCCTCTCTTCCTCAACTACCCTATAAATTGCCCATCCTCACTTCTGAAATCAATACCCTGTTCCCCCACCCACCCCATCTCCTTTGTCCAAAAGTGTCATATATACCCAATATTGCCTCACAGTCTGAAATTTTCATGCTTATGTGAATTCCTCATGTGCATGTATTAAAACTTTGATTTTTTCATGTTAATTTGACTTTGTTAATCTGATCAATTAGCCCAGCTAAAAGAACTTAGAAGGTGGGAGGAAAAGTAATCACTTTTTTTTTAGCCTCCCCAAGGGGCAGGGGCCTAAAGCAACATTATATCTCAAAGAGCTATTGGCAGGGATTAGAAGAAGGCAGGATACTGGGATAGCTCAGCAGGTTGAGTGCTTGCCTTGCAACCATGAGGTCCAGGGATCAAATCCTGGCCCCAGCCCATGCAACCCATATGCAAAACTGCAGTATAACTGGTAACCTCTGGGATGGCAGTGAGGATTCTTGCCTCCCATATGGGAGGCCTCCAGTTTTGTTCTCACTCCACATCCATGTCACAACTAATGATGTGCAACTATGGAGACTATCTGGGCCCTCCCCCTTCTCTCTCTCTCTCTCTCTCTCTCTCTCTCTCTCTCTCTCTCTCTCACCTTCTCTCAAACAATAAAATAAATCTTAAAAAAAAACCACAAAAAAAACCAAGAAAGCAAATATTATGACTACCAGACCGATGTCTACAGGACTACAGGACTGAAAAGTAAAAATATTGTTTAACATTATTTGGGTTTCGGTTTGAATCAGTGATTCCAAAAAAAAGCTGTTCTTTTTTATCTCAAACAAATGTTTGTTTACCTCTTGCTTTGGCCTTTTGCTTTTAGGTCAACACTAGTATGCTGTATCATAGTTTAATTTGCAAAGAGTGAAAAACATGATTTCATACAAATAATGAAGGAATGTGTATCACATATGTTATTTAATTAATGAGGGAACAGTAAGATGATAAAGCTGGTTCAAGAAACTTTTT
>PVKE010049009.1:0-11401 GCA_004027555.1 Craseonycteris thonglongyai | reverse complement strand
TTGAAGTCAGTGGACTGAGGAATTCTCTTTTCGAGTCAGTATTTCCCAGAATTATCAGATTTTTAGATGTATTAAAATGTTAGCACCTTCGTAAGGAGCACAAAAACAAAACATTGGCCTCTAGGCTCTTGGCTAAAAGCTAGAAGAAAATTGTAATTTCCCTCTGAACCAGACTGAGGCAACGGGTGGTTCTAAATCCTCAAACCCATCCTCATTAGCTTATGGGACAAGGTTGGGGATAGTTTCAAAATCCAGGACCAAGGGGAAACCATTGAGTCTCCCAATGACCAGGGATGATTTGGATCACAACATGCCAGTATGTCTTGAAATTTGACCTGATATAACACATGTATAGCTCACTGTCCTAGGCTATGGAAGATTATGAAGAGGAGAGGTATATGGCTGGAAAAGCCACCCATTTTCCCTCTTAGTGGTGCACTGTTCTCACAATGTGTGTGAGCCCCAGAGGAAAGCTATAGCTCATCTTCTGCTAATGGTTCCCTGTTCTTGCCCTCCCTCTACCCCTGCACATACTACAAACACTTCACTGGAATATTTCCAGCCTTGGGGAAAGGAACCAAAACAAATGTCCTGTGTGGTATTATTCAGAAATGAATTGAGAAATTGGGAATTGCTAGTTACATGGTATGCATAAAAATCTTTAGCAATTCATTGCCCATAATGCTTTGAATTGTATGAGCCAGCTAATGAAAATATTAGATCAATCATCTCTCTCCAGTCTGGGACTTGAGTCAATAATTCAGATCAAAATTGAACTAGAACAAACCTTCACCTCTCAGGAGTTAAGCTCCCGGTGTTAAAACTTCCTTGAGTTATCAGATTTGGGGAGGCAGATTCTCACATCGATCTCTCGGAAATTTGTCAAAATAGAACTTTGGGCTTAGGAAAGTTCATTGTAAAGGCTGGTCCACTCCACATATCCTGAGCATCTGTGTTAATTCAAAATGAGTCCTTTCTTTAGACAAAAGAAATGCCCATAAGTTAATAGATTGTAAATACAGTGTCCTTCACTTTTGCTCCTGCATGGGAATTTCAGTATGATCCCAAGCTCTTACTTTTGTCCCATATCATTAGAATGACTCCTGACTTTGAACTTTAATTAAAACTGGTAGCTTACGCTTTATTAAATGAAGAAGGTAAAACCATAAAGAATTTTGCTAACCTTCCAAAAGGAATGATTTAATTTATCCTATATTTTATTAAATGTATTTTATTATTATTAAATACAGAAATTTGAATGTATGCCCCTTCCCCCCAAATTTAACATTCATCTTTTGATCTCAGTCCATACTTGATCTTACCCAAACATCCAAGCAGTGGTCAATCTCAATCCAAATATTATTTAGAAAAAATCAGTGACGTGTAGTTATATATAATAGCATTGTTGGTGAATTCATATAAATTACCGTAACACATTTACTATAGAAAGGAATAACTTTTCCACGAAAAATAAATTTGATTCTGTGAGAGTAAGAGGAATGGAAGAGATTTAAGCTTCAAAAAAATTAGTATGTTTACTTACAAGATCAAGCACAGAGAGATATTGCAGCATTTGCTACTGGAAGGCCCAACGCTGTGGGGAAAACAAGTTTTAGTCCTGGATCAGTGACACCGTTTACAAGGGAGCTCCTAGACTACACAGTTTATCTCCAGGTAAATTTTCCTTACCCATCATTCGTCTGTCACTTTATACATTTATTTTAAAGCTGTTACCGGTAGTCATTGTAGATTCAGTGGAACTGAAAGGCAAACTTTCCCTAAATTAAATCTAAAAAGATTTGGTGCAGTAGGCTTAGTGATTTTAACCACTGTTAGTGATGTTTAAGATTCTGGATTTATATATCCTTTAGGCAGGCCTGTATTTTTTTAGTCTAGTTCACTACAGGGCTAACTTCTTATTTTTTGTTACATCTGTTTCATGCTTTTATATGATCTGCATAGCCTGATTGGATCATCTGATCCTTTAACACTCTCAGTAATTTACGTAAGTTAGGAAGTTTTATTTTGAAGACTACATACCAACTGTAGTGGTCAGCATCAGGGACACACAGCAACAGGATACAGTTCCTGCCTGCATGTCTGCCATCATGAGGGACGCAAGAGTTCCCTGAGGCCATAGTATGAGGATTTAAGCTGGTAGAGGGAGTTAGCAGAGACTTCCCTAAATCCACCCAGATTTTCTAGATGAAGAACACCAAGGCCAACGGTAAGCCAGCATGAGAACCAGTTCTCATCTCTGAAGTCACTCTTCTTTCCACTCTTCTTGTGGGTGTTGAAAGGGTCAGGGACCCATATGAGAAAGACCAAAAAACAAGAGCATCAGTTCAGTGAACATCACACTTGTTGACTATCTTCCCACTGTTGACCCTATATTAATCATAACCTTAATAAAAACTTTACCTCCTGGCATCCTTTGGAGGGAAAAACCTTAAGAGATCTACCTCTTACTTGCTCTAAAAATCTCACTGACACTACAACAATAGCTGAAAATCTCACCAAGCTCGTTTGATTCACCCACTTGGCCAGACGGATATTTTCTGTGTGTCCGAAGAAAAATTGTTTCATCTTTTAGTGATTATAAAGTAGGATCACACAGGTCACTGATCCATAATAAATGAATTTATTCATTTAGTTTCTTAACAGGGAACCCTTTTACTGAGGAAACCTTGAGATATGTACGAATGTGATGTACCAATGAGAATTTTACAATTGAACATCAAAATAACTAGGTTGTTCGTATCTGAGAGCCACCAGTATCCACTTCACAGGTATTTTACCTCACAGTGAAAATATGCAATAGAAAGAGTAGAAGGTTTGAAATCTGCGATCATAAATTTAAATTATTATATCACCACTTAATTAGCTTCCAGCTGCCCATGAGCTCCTGAATTTTGCTGGGAAGGGCTATAAACAAATACTAACATTACTAACTCCATCCTCTTAATATGGCTGTGAGATTTCAAGCACTTTACAGTAACGTAATAGAAGCAGAAGAGACAGAGTAAAAATAATCTTGCTCCCCTCCACCCTTTTTTTTAACTGGCTCTTATTAAAAATAGCCACCTTCCTGAAAAGTTCTGTATATTTCAGCAGTAGTCTCCTGTACTCATATTTACATTCCACATCTGAACACCATATATAGTTACTGTTTGTCCAGTTTGCTTCAGTGGAGAGACTTGAAAGTCAAAGTGGTGGTCTTCTCTTGCTCTCCTAGCCTCTCCATTTTATGATCTAGGTGAGTGAACGTTCTCTCACCTCTTAGCATATTCAGTGAATGCTAGGTGGTTTTCAGAGTGTTTCCACCCCACCCCCTTTGGAAAGAGAGCTTTGGATATTCCCAGGTGGTGAACAGTTCATTGCCTCAGTATTTCAAATTACTCAGGTCCCAATGTCATTTCATGGAAGATAAAACAAAATCTCCTACCCACACACTCGTCACAGTAATTGGAAATTGCAGTGTTAGGTTTTCATGGATTTTTGCAATTTCTCCCTCTTCTCCTGAGACTAACAAGTGGTGATCTGGAATTTTAAATAGCCCCATTCTCCCTTCCTAAGGTAAGCAGGTGACATTGCTGGGTCCCTGAGGGATGTGATTTGTTTTTCTATCCATGACACTAAGACCAGGCCATCCCTGTAGTGTGTACACCTGTCACTGTGAAAGATGCAGGAAGGGAAGCAATACCCCTGACACCAGACCTGGAAGTAACGAATTAATACCTAAAAATAAAGCTTACTCTTCACTGTTTAATGCAGTATCTTTTTAGGCAAAATGGGATTCTGTCAACCAAGCATGTTTCCTTTCTTGTTGGGAAAAATGTAGTGGGGAATGTAAAGAAAGAAAAGAAAACCTCCTAATCCACGTTTCATGTGCGTGTGCCATTGTTAGAGCTGTCAGCACATGGGTCAGTCTTGAAAATAACTCACATCCACAGAGGAGACCATCCATCTACCCAAAAGTAGAGCTGATTCAATTGGTGTGCAAATTGCACTCATTTGCAAAGAGAGGGTCATTCATAGGAGATTCCGGATACAAATAAATCAGCCAGTTTTCCACAATTTTGGCATGTTGTTCTTGATTAATAAGGTTCAGGAAATACCTCATCTAATAAATTTTGAAATTCATAGATAATAAAACAGCAACCCAGCAAAATTAAACAAGTCACCCAAAGATCATGTGTTCTAAACTTAGAAGAAGTTTCCCTTAATAATAGTCCATGGCTCCTATTACTTTTGTTATGATGATTATGATTGATTCATGACATTTTACCTGAGTCAAGTCTAGTGTGTACTCATAACTGTTCTTATTACAGTTGGTCAATGGAAAAGCAGGTATCTGATGCTTAGGTTTCCCAAACATCATCACGCAGAGTGGCCAAAGAAATTTTACTGAACAGCTGTTTCTTAGGTAGTTAAAATAACAGTTAACCCAGAGAAGAGAAGAAAAGAAGCATACTCTCTGAAATCACAATATGGGGGAGCTTTCCTGTTTCCATCAGCTTCACTATCCTGGAATGTTGGGAAGTCCTGTGCCTCCCTACAAGCTTCAGATGCTAATGATGAAGGTCTGAGTTCCAGTTCTACTATTTAGCAACTGTGTGACTTTGGGAAATTTGGTGAATGCCTTCACTTATAACTTAGAAAAAAATTTTGTTTTCAAAGATGGTGGTGAGCATTCAGTGAGATGCCTTCTGCAAAGCACTCACACATAGTATGCAACTTTAAATATTCCTTTACTTCGCTGGAGCCTTTGAGCCCACCATTAAGGCCATTTCCTGGCCCTTCCTTGACAGAAGTGTTTCAACATTACTGGGTTTAATTTCCGAATCTCAAAAACTTTTAATGTTATTTTAAAGAATGTATTTGTTTAACATTTCTACTAAGATGCTACCATAAACCAAATGCTACCATTAACCAAACACAGAATGTCTGATCAGTGGGTAGAGATTAATTGGTCAATTATTATGTCCCAACATATTTTATAGCCTCTATTTCTCAAAGGATTTTAGATTTGAATTTATAATCCAGAATCATGAAGCCACATTTGGAAGCTAATTGATAGTATATAATCTTAGGAACATTCTTTTTGCCTTCTACATAATACATGAAGCTCAGAGTGTTACATATTCCAATTAAGTGTTTGCTTACATCCATTGCTTCCATACATTATCAGTACCTATCACAGGCCATTTTTCCTTTACATTGTAATTTCAAAAATTTTACTGGAAATTGGCATATCCCAGTTCTCCACCAAAATAAATACACTTTGTTATTAATCATGTGTTGTGGCTAGGTTTTGTTATCTGTAGCAATTGGGGCGTCTTAAAAATAAGGCACACAAATCTTCCCTTCTTCAGAACAAATTACAAATCATTTAATATTTGGGAATCCCTTACTTTCAGCTTTTTGCTGAGAAGAAGTCATCCAAGACAGAAAGGGGTCACCCTATCTGCACAGCCACCTTAATTCTACTCCCTGGACGCAGAATTCTACTCAGTACAGCCAGCTCTAGGCTGTCTCTCTCCTTCTCAAATCCTGCCTCCTGCTCTTCCCTCTCAAGTTGGTCCCTAACCCACTTACCACTCCATCAACCACAGTCTCTCTATTTGTCATTTTCAAGTTCTGTATTGTTGAGTTTTATTGCATTTTGACAAATCACAGATTGCCTGCATTTGTATTGTCCAAAACTCTTCCTTTATTTATACTGACACTGCAAATTTAAGGTAACATCTTATAACTGTGGGTGTTAGGCATCAATTAAATGCAGTTTTACAAAAATATATCTGGCATATATGAGGACTGTCTAGAAAAATATCCAGCCATTGTGGATAAAACAAGAAGAGTTACATGGCTGAATACTTTCTGGACAGCCTTCATATAGTAAATGTTTAATGAATGTTACCTACTATTTTTAGTTCTAGTTTTATCATGACTTTATCTGTAATTAAGCTACTCTTGTGAACACAATTCAGTACTTAATCCTCTAGTACTTTTTTATACCTAGTACAGTTCAATTTTTTATGTATTAATAACGAGACTGCGCTATCACGCCTTCTATTTCTCTGCATGTCCTAAGTAGAAATAATGAAAATTATCCTTGCAACAATCTATTTTTTGTATCATTACATCATTATAGCAATCTTCTAGGGCTATATTATTAGACCAATTAAAAGATCAAGAAACTGAAACTCATATAACTTATAGGGCAGAGTCACACTCCAAATTTAGATTCAGTAACCACAACGCCAGTTCTCTTAACTACTGTGACAAATATAGTTTGACCCTTGAATAGCATGTTGGTTATAAGGACACCAGCCTCTGCACGGTTGAACATCTGTGTATAACTTTTGGCTCCCCAAAATTTAAGTTGCCCCTCAGTGTTGATGGGGTCTTGGTTTGAGGACCCTCTATAGACACCAAAATCTGCAGATGCTCAAGTCTCCAATATAAAATGGAGTAGATTAATGCATGCCAGTGACCCTCCACGTCCACAGATTCTCAACATCAGATAGAAAACAGTATGGGTGTTTATTGGGGGTGGGGGCCAAAAAAAAGCCATGTGTAAGTGGAGCCACGCAGTTCAAACTCATGTCGTTCAAGGCTCACCTGTACTCCCTAAGCTGTGTGTGACAGTGCCCTTGAATAATAAGTGTCAGCAAGGCTTCTTGTTTTGATTGTCTTTTTTGATCCCTCTCTCTCGCAGATGGACCCCCATGAGAACATTTTATTGAGCACTCTTGAGATCAAAAATGAAATGGCCACATCAGAGGCTGTGATGGGACTTGGAGACCCCAGGAGCACCATGCTGGCCTACGACACCTCCAGCATCCAGTATCGGAAACCCGGCTTGCCCAGGCATAGTTTTGGCCGGAATGCCCTGGAACGACATGTGGCACAAAAGAAAAGCCGCCTGCGGAGGCGGGCTTCCCAGCTGAAGATCACCATCCCCGACTTGACTGATGTGAATGCCATCGATCGGTGGTCCCGCATATTCTTCCCGGTGGTTTTTTCCTTCTTCAACATCGTCTATTGGCTTTACTATGTGAACTAAACCATAGCCTCTCACGGGAAGCAAGGACTCGATTCCTCCTCACACCAGTTGTACAGCCTGACAAAGGACTTGGAAAACACATCAATCCAGGACAAAAGTGATGCTAAAATACCTTAGTTGCTGGCCTATCCTGTGGTCCATTTCATGCCATTTGGGTTGCTTCTGCTAAGTAATGAAGACACTAAGGTCTTTGTGGTTTTCCAGTTAAAATGCAAGTGATTTGTATACATGCTGACCAGCTCGAATCTGAGTGTTCCACTTTGTCTGCTTAGTATGTTGCCTACACACAGGGCAATTATTTAGAAGATGTTTCTAGAAGGCTCAATAGCACTGTCAGTCATTTTGCTGAGAAGTGATCATATCCAGATACTTCCATCTTCATTCATAAGGTTGGCATGCTGTTGAGATGCCATGGTGTGCATAAACATTATCCTCAGTGCATGTGAACATGCTTATGGAAGATGGTCTGTGCCTGTCTTATTAAGGGGATAAGGGTGCCATGGGAAGATAATTCCCATTGAATTCTAGAAGGTTCTCATGTCATTCAAACAAGACAGAGTCAAGACAGAGACTCCGGAAACCAACCTGTTCAGTTGCAGATTGCTTGAGCACAGGGAATCAACCATGGCATCTTACATTTTGACATTTAGAGACTAGGAGACTTCTAAAAGCTATCATTCATGGTGGCCACAGAAATTTTCCTAAAAAGCTATTTCCTAGGTGGTTAAAAGAAGAGTTAACCTAGAGCGGAATGGAAAATCCAGCGATGATTGTTGTAACAAAATTAAAGGAAGCAAGCATCGTGACCCTTATCAGCCCCACACAGCATCTGCTCTATACATACTGTGTTCAGTGGCAAAAGGTAGAATGAGAGAGACTATTCTTTCCAACCTCACTAGCTTTTGACAGCACACCCACAGAGGTTTGTATATTTTATGTAATTAAAAGATAACCACAAAAGAGAAAAGTTAGCCAACTTAGAATTATCTTAGACATGAGTTAGATTGGGAGTCATTTAAATATACTAATATAGAGCACAGACAAGCAAGCAAACAGGATGGTTTTCTCACACAGTGTCAGCTGTCTCTGTAACGTTTCCCGGTAAGTTTATTTCTGATTTTAATAGGGTATTTCAAAAGAAGGAGTTGTTCATTTCTTTAAAGAATTAATGGGCTTTTCCAACTTTTCTTGCTTCTGAAATTCTGATTATATTCTTACGAGACAGATAAAGGCTTTGAAGAGACTAAGTGAAGTCTGTTTCCTTATGTGCAATGACGTCCACCTTTGTATTTTTCATAGCAAACAACACTTCAAAGATTATGTGCACAAGTAGTGTTAGTTTGTGGGTTTGTTAGGTTTGATTTTTTTAAAGGGTGCTTTCATTGTGTATGTTGCAATCTCCCTAATCAAGGAAAATATGAAAATGAGTGAAAAATAGGATAACAACAAAGCCACATTAACATGATGAAGGTTACGAACCTCAGTTGATACTGCAGAAACGCATCTAACTGGTAATCCGGTAGGCATGATGTGTTGTTTTTATTCGAATTTTAAATTGAGTCGTTGTGCTTCTTTCTATACTAATTAGGAATACACATTTCATATATTGGACAGGAAGGAGAATAAGCTAAATATATTTTATTTCTATCAATGTGAGGGTCGTATTTTGCTTTTCTTGGAGAAAATGGGGAATTACTCAGTTTTCCTTAAAGTTTGATTTGGCTGAATTTTTCTTGGAGGATGACTTTGCTATTTCTGTTTAAAAAACCAAAACCACTTCTTTTCAGAGTAACACTTCTAATTGTGCATAGGCCAGTATCTGCCTGTGGATAAAATGTTATGTTTTCTTCCTCTAATGATTCAGCAGTTTGGAATATAATGGAGTCTTGCTGCCTTTCTAATCCAAGTATCTGAGGGAAAAAACAAAAAAACAAAAACAAAACCGGTTTAGCTTCTAATTTTCTGAATTTGCCTCACTATCAGTTGGTATTTTTCACCCCCCGCCAGCACAGGAAACTGTGGCCCTTATTTTTTTATTATACACTTGAATACCTCTGAGTATGATCTGTGAGCAGAATCCAACCAAGATGATGCCTACAGGCTCAGAGCAGAAATTCGTCAAATTTCTCCAGGGACACACTTTCTCACAGGCAGTCATTTGGGGGCATCACACTAGTAAAAGTGCCTGCCCTTTGTCGCCAGGGGTTAAAGTCCCAATAGCATATATTAGGAAGGAGCATATCAATACCTCAGGTGCACCATTCCAAAATGCCATTCTGGAAAGGGTTTTCTAGAGAAGACTCAGAACCCAGGTCTAGAAGTGGGCTCTTATTTGCAAAAATCACAAAAGCCATAAAACAAAAATTCTTGACGTTGTCATTTAAAAATTCAATGTTCAGAGAAGTCAACAGACTCATCTAAATCCAAGAGAAAAGAAGAACCTTAGCAGCATGAGTGTCAAAATCATATAACCAGGGATTTATTTCTGCTCCCAGTGATAAGAAGAAACTAGGAAAAGGAAAAAGATGGGACCTTGCAACAGACACCCTAGAGCAGATCCATATGTCGACATTCAGTAACTACGTAGGTAGAAACAACTGATCATCCTGCCCAGAGGTAACCATAGATAGAGCATTTATTCTTAAACTACATTTTTACTGGGGTTGAATTGGATTATAGTCACCAAATTGGGGGAGGGCTGGGGAGGGGTGCTAGATCTCATAAATCTATGAAGACCAGTCAACTTGATATCCAGTGGTTAAATTTAAGGACCACAAAAGTATGTTGTGACAGTTCTTACATGGTAGTGCTATCAGTTTATATATGTATGTATAGTTTTTCTTTTGATTCTAAAATAGCCAGATAGCCAGCAATTAAGGTGTTTTCTCATCTTTGTGAAATTCATTGGCAAATTCTGACTGTGAAATGCACAGCCTAAATGAAATCTTTGCTCTCAATCTGTATATATATAGTACATGACTGCTAGTAGGTATGAAATGCATTTTCAGAATTGAAAACTCATGCAACATAATCATGTGGTTTGCATAGGGAATGTTACAATTCTATCCACTGCAATTTACTCATGGGGAAAAAGACTTAAGCAGTGCCATCTAGACCTTTCCTCTTCTCATTTCTTCAAAAGCAGTGCTAAGTTAAAAATAATAACAATAATAATGGTTTATGAACCAAAAAACTTTTCATTCTAGCATTAGGAACACACACACACAAAAAAATCTGTCAGCTTCCAAAAGCACAACGTATAGACAAAGTTCAGTGGAAAACGTCATGGGAAAATGAATCACATTTATTGTAAGCAAGACCTGCATTAAATTGGCAACTAAGATAATTTTCATTTTCTGTAGATAACTGTGTTTCACCTTTTTGGTTAATTTCATACTCAACAACAAAAACAGCAAAACAATCAACAAACAACAGGTCTTACAACAACTTACATGTATATATGTGTGTGTATATATATATATATAGATCCATATAAACATACATATGTATGTATGCATTCATATGTTGGAGAACAAGAGGAATAAGCTAATATGTTTTCTTTCCTTTATTAAACCAGGATATGAGAATTTTTAATTTGGCAACCAACAAATCAACATATTGACACAAGTGATACAGGGTACTGAGCATTTCTATCAGCGAATCAATGCCTACTGTTCTAATGAACCATTTTGCACATGACACAATAGTACTGTACCTCAGAACACCAGAAATTAGCTAGTTCTCAGACTGCTTGTCCACTTGCTCTTTTTTCCCAGGTAACAAATAACACTGTCCATTGGTGATTTCATAGCAAACATGTCTTAAGAAAACTGAAAATGATTTTTCAAAAATCCTTCTCGGATGAGGGAAAACAAATAACTAAACCCCACTGTGTTGGTTAGGGCAAATAGTCTCAACTGTAGCAATCACACCATTTTGCTAAGTGTACAGAATCCATGTAATGTGAGCAACCATAACTTTCACCGAGCGTGTGTAAATAGTAAAACAGATTTCTTAAATATTTTTAACTTCTAATTTGTATTTTATTGTAAGGCAATGTGCTAATTTTGTTTATGGCTTAACTTGATGTGTTAAAAACTTATGTAAATAATTAAACATGCTGTAAATGAGTAGTCCATAGATACAAATAATTGCTTAGTTTTTCTTAATTTTTATTTATTTTCTACTAAGTACAGTGCCCCAACAGAGTAATTTAAACATCCTTTTGCATAAATGGTTTGGGATCCCAGACAGAAGGGTTTCAATTTCCTCTTTCTCTCTGTCTGTCTCTCTCTCTCTCTCTCTCTCTCTCTCTCTCTCTCTCTCTCTCTC
>PVKE010049008.1:0-11402 GCA_004027555.1 Craseonycteris thonglongyai | reverse complement strand
GCCCCAGGGATCAAGGATTGAACCCTGGCCCCGACCTGTGAGGTCCCATGTGCTGAGCTGGGGTGTGCCCTCAGTTCAGTTCTCACTAGGGTGAGACCTCAGCCCAGTTCCTGCCCTGTGCAGCCCCACACCCACCTGTGGAATGAAACTATGGAAAGACCAATGATGTGCAACTATGGAGACTGTTCTGGGCCCTCCCACTTCTCTCTGTCTCTGTATCTCTCTCTCTCTCTCTCTCTCTCTCTGTCAAAAACAATTAAAAAATTTTTTTTTGATCATTGGGCACTTGTTCTCTAATATTCAGGTCCACGTAATAATGTTTTAGAAATATTAAATAATGTTTAAGTTCAGAAGAAATTCTAGTTTTCTGGCACTCTCTATAAAGTAACCATAAAGTAACTTGGAATTCATCCCAATCCTTTGTCTGACAGGGAATAGCCTCAAAGGAGCCCACTCAGTACCACACTGCCTTCCCATCTTGAATGAAGAGGTCATTAGGAAAAGTTGTTTAAACTTCTTTTTGTAGAAAAAACAATTTCGAAATTGATTCTGAGTTAAAGAAGAACTCTCCATTGGTTCAGAAACATGGCCCTCAATAACAATGCCCAGCGTAACACCATGAAAATATTCCACTCTTACCTCCTCCATTTCTCTACTCTCCCACTGTCAAATAAAATGTGTATACACACATATTAATATTGATTACTTCTTGGTCAACTTTAATCCACTATGAATCATTTTCTCTTTCAAGAAATATTAAAGATTATCTCATTGCTTCTATAGGGAATCGCCAGAATTTTCTTCTGCTTCATCTCTCATCTTGCTGCAATTTCATTCTTCTTTGTACTTAACTATAAGTTGCCTTCCTTTCTTGCCTGGGTTGGTCAGATCTTAATGGCTTACATACTTCCAGAAATTGGAAATGTATTTACTTCACAGACTTGGTTATTTACTGGACAAATATTTATTGAGCATTTACAATATACCAGCATTGAGATAGGTGCGTGGAAGGTACAGGGTCTGGCAGAAGTAACTCCCCTTCTTTTATGAGCTGGTAATCTATACCAAATCTTTTATTACAAAACCCTGAGAATGTAATTTTCTCTACATAACAATAGCACACTCAAGCACACTACACTGCTTGAAAAAGGGAGTTACTTCTGCCGGACCCTGTATTTGAAAATGAAACTAACACAGTCCCTGCATTCCTGGAATTTACAGTCTACTGGAGTGGAAGATAGGAAATAATTAAACAAGTATTTTACAAAATATTGAATTGTAAAATTTTCTATGAAGAAAAAAGGAAGAGCGGTAATAGAAAGTAAAAAAGGGGGGGGGGGGATCATTCCAGCCTGGCCATGCCTATCTGTATCCTCTTTCTCCTTCATGGGGACCTCTAATCAGACACTTTCCCATTTCTGTCACTTTATACCAGCAACCCTGCTTCTACCTCCAACCCTGCTTCTCCTCCTAACCGCTTCCAAAAACGTGCTTTATATTAATTCATCCAGTTAATTTTAGTGGAATTGAAGTTAGTTTCAAGGAATTAAATGCTCTCACTTTGGCAACAATCCACAAAGGCCAGGAATTTGATTTGTAAAATATTGTGGTACAATCACTGGACCTCCAAGCTTGTAAACCTCTAAAAAATTCACATGCACGATTCCATCTGGACAGAGAACAATCAGCCAAACAGAACCAAATTTATACTTTTTTTTTTTAACTGGTGCTAAGAACAAGTAATTTAAGACGTTTTAATTCAGCATTACTTTTTAAAACTTGAAGTGGACAAGTACAATTAAAGTGTACTAATGACTCCAAGTGTAGCTTTAACCACCATTAATCAGCAGTGTTCTCATTGTTTGAGGATGGACTTTATAAAAATGGCTTTGAAAGGTTTTGCTTACCCATTCTGGCACTTGGAAGCAGCATAATTTATTTGTGTAACATCCTTTATGCAAACTATATCCATTCCCCAAATGTTCCCTTGAATTAAATAAGGCAGGAGTGTAGACAGAATAAATTAAATAAAATCAAGGCATGCAAATATTATAGAAGAAATTAATTAAAACCCACATGGCATTTGGGCAGAAAAAGAGAGGGAGAAACTAATAAATTTATTAAAGTACAGAAAAAATCAGTTTAGATGATATTCGCAGGGAATGGAATGTTGTAAGTAATAGAGAATACTGGAAACTGGCATTATTAAGAAGGGGGGTAATACACTATTTTACAAAAAAAATTGGAATAAAGAGAATTCAGAGTTAAATGTGGCTTCAATGTGAGGTAAATATTCAGTTAAATGTAAAACAGGATTTTCTTCTAAAAAGTTACCACAAATGGCCTTCGGCTAAGATGTAGTATATTTGATAGAAAGGATTTTAATAAAGTAGGTTTTTAGGTCTCATGTGATACATTCAACTTCATTTCAGAAGTGTTATCACAATAATAAAATAAAAAAGTACATTGTGGGAAAACTGGGATGGCTCAGTGGGTTAAGCACTTGCTTTGCAGCCCCAGGGACCAAGGACTGAGTACCGGTCCTGGCCCGTGCAGACCCATATGCTGAACTGGGGTGTGCTTCCAGAGCCGAAGGCCCCCAGCTCGGTTCTTGCCCTGTGCGCCCCCCACCCACCTGTGTGGAACGAAACCATGTCAAAAACTGATGACATACAACTATGGAGACTGCTCTTGGCCCTCCCCCTTCTCTCTGTCTCTCTCTGTCTCTGTTAAAAACAATAAAATAAATATTTAAATAAAAAAAAGAAAAAAGTACGTTGCACCTATTTGAAGAACTCTACCTGCATATTTCTGGGTAAATTCAAAATGGTTGTGTATTCTTCTAAAATAATGCTACAAATTTTACTACTAAGATAATTAAGGAATTGGGTCTGTAGGATTATTAGCTCTTCTGGCTAATGGTGGGTTTTATATGATCTTTTCTATATTAAACCTAGGTAAACATTTCCTTTAAATGTCAAGTATTGAATAAATTCATGGTCAAGTGGTGGAAATATTCACATAAATAGCTGATCATAGTATAATGTGATAAGATGTACAGGAGAGTTTTGTAAAGTTGGTAGAGAGTAGAGAGGATTTCCTAATTTAGTCTTGGGGGATTCAGGGAAGATTGTATAATTGGTATGATACTTGCAACTGGTCTTGAAAGATGACTAGGAATATAAATTTGACAAGGACATTTTAGACCTTAGGGAGAACATGTGCAAGGACACAGAAGTGTGACGATCTCTGCCCAACATCTGTCAGTGCTTGAACCTGAGGAGAGTTGGGGGAAAAGCAGGAATAAAATGGGAAGGCATGTAGTGGCCAAATGTGGAGCAGCCTTACTTCAGGAGACAGGGCAAGCTCTATGGCTCAGGCATGGGAGCTACGGTGAGCCAGACAGCCTGGATTTTTTCTCAAAGGAAGCATCCCCTAACCAGATCTAGCTGTATATTGCACTGGGAGGATGCAATTCTTTATTTAATAGTGCTGTGTTTAAATGAGGAAGTTCATTTGAATTTCTAGAAATTTGAGAGTATAAGCCAAAAAACTTTCTGGGTCAAATTCTACTTGTCTGGGCTTTCATTTTGTAGCCTCTCCTGTAATATATATATGAATAATACATAGGGCAGGGGTGGCGAACCTTTTGGCGATTGAGTGCCAAAGTTTATGAAATAAGGGTATACTCGCTCGACTTGTGTGCCAACCCATTGAGTGAGATAGAGGTATCGATTATTTTTATGTCTATAAGAGCATAAACAATAATTTTTTAAATGGTATTCACAGCTCCGTGTGCCGAAATAATTGCTCTGCGTGCCCAAAGTGCCAAAGGTTCGCCACCCCCAACATAGGGGAAGCCAGGATGGCTCAGTGGGTTAGGTGCTCACTTTGCAGCCCCGGGGACTGAGGATGGAATCCCAGCCCTGGCCCGTGTGGACCCATATGCTGAGCTGGGGAGTGCCCCCAGTTCAGTTCTCTCTGAGATGAGACCCTGGCCCAGTTCCTGCCCTGTGCAGCCCCGCCCACCTGTGGAATGGAACTATGTAGAAAAACCAATGATGTGCAGCTATGGAGACTGTTCTGGGCCCTCCCCCTTCTCTTTATCTCTGTCTCTGTATCTCTCTCTGTCAAAAACAATAAATAAATCTTAAAAAAAAAAGAATAATGCATAAAATGAGTTAATCCTAACCCATGTTGTATAGAGTCTTTTAAATCTAGAAGCTGGACTCATAATTCCATGTTAATGCTGTCTTGTGGGATTTTTTTTTTCCTTTAAAGTGAAGAAAACATTAGTTATATGAATTCCAATTAATCAATGTAACTATATCCTTTTGAATTTTATCCTATAGGGCTAGAGTACCCACATTTATGTATGGAACAGTCTTGCAGAATGTGAAAAATTTAGATTCCTGGCATTAAGTCAAACTAAAAATTTCAGAATCCCTGAACCCAGAAGTCAGCCTTTTCAGGAAGCCTTCCAGCTTTTTCTGATACAATGGACTCCTAATGACACACTGATAATCACTTATCTAAAGAATGCTGTGGGAGGGGGCATCAAATATATATCGATGGAGGAACAACTGAGCACACAATGCAACACATAGACAATGTAATGTAGAATTGTACACCTGAAACCTATGTAATTTTTACCAACCAAAGTCACCCCAACCAATAACAAACAATTTTTTTAAATGCTCTGTAAAGGGGGAAGCCAGGATGGCTCAGTGGGTTAAGCGCTCGCTTTGCAGCGTGGGGGACCGGGGATCGAATCCTGGCCCGTGCGGACCCATGTGCTGAACTGGGAGTTCCCCCAGTTCAGTTCTGTCTCTGTATCTCTCTCTGTCTCTCTCAAAAACAATAAAAATTAAAAAAAAAAATTTAAATGCTCTGCATGACTAAAGAGATTCATCCTTTTTCCACGGCATACACGGATCATGATGGGAAGCAGAAGCTAATCAGAGTCCAGGAAGCTGACATAATCAGACATTAAAGCTGGAACCTACCTGATGATGGAGTCTCCTCCTGTAGACTAGAAGCACTCGTGGAGAGCAAAAACCCAGAAGCAATACGTTGGAGCACTTCAGGGTGTCAAGCATCATGATTTAGCTTTGGCTTACAAATTATCTATCTTAACCTCTAGCCATTGCGGTCACAATTACAGAAACAAATAAAAACCTACCACAAGGGATGCCGGGATGGCTCAGTGGGTTGAACACTAGTCTTGTAGCCCCAGGGGCCCTGGCCCTGGCGCATGCGGGCCCATACACTGAACTGGGGTGAGCTTCCCATGGGAAAGGCCCCCTGGCTCGTGGGGGTGTGCCTCCCACGCGGGAGGCCCCCAGCCCACTTCCCACCTGCCAGGTCCCACCCTGCACGGCCCCGTGCCCACTTGTGTGGAATGAAACGTACGTTGAAAGCTAATGACATACAACTATGGAGACTGCTCTGGGCCCTCCCCCTTCTCTCTGTCTCTCTGTCAAAAACAATAAAATAAATCTTAAAAAAACAAGTAAACAAACAAAACACCTACCATATTGCATTTCCTATCACTCTTTGGTCTCACAGAACTTTTTCAGTTATTAATGCCTTTGTAGACCCTGGGTGCCTTCTGCAACACCCTTTCCCTTATTCAATTCTTCGCATCTACCCGTTAAGACTTGGCCTAAACGCTACCTCCTAGTGGTGAAGCTCACCCACAAGCCCAGGTGATTCATTGCTCTTACCTCTACTTCCCACAGCAATTTGTTCAGATGGGCTAACCATACATTTCGTTACAATTATATTTATTTTACTAGCTTTTCTATTAGACTTTAAGCTATTGAAAAAATTCGGTCTAAATTGTAAATTTAGTAGCCTTTCGCGGATACCAGATAACGAACTCAGCTGTAAGTGTATTTGTGAAAAAACTGCCAACGCACAGGCCACAGGAGCAGTTACACCACAGACATTCAACCCAGCTGAACCACACCTGACTTAATTGATAGTTTAAAACCTTTTAGTTAAATGGAGGTCTACTAAGAAATTCTAAATCAACCCAATTCCTAGATATCTCATTGTGTATTCCATTGCCCTAATTGGTGAGATCTATTCCACAGTAGCATCTAGGTTATTTGTGATACAGAAGTTTTTTTTACTAAAAATTGCTAGTAAAGGACAGGATGTTTATTAAAACCCATTTAATAAATCAGAGAAAGAGAGCAGGTAATACCATAAAGAGCATGGATCTCAGATTTAGATAAGCCTAGGTTCAAACCATAAATATATTACTTCATCATTCTATTACTTCACCTGTAAAATGGAAACTGTTTCACAGGACAAAGAGCTAATTAGATAATTAAATATATGAAAAAGTTCCCAGCAGACTGGCTAACTCATAACAATCACTCACAAATGTGTTACTGCTGTTGTAACGGTTGCAACTGGGACAAGTCCTCTCTGTTGTTAAACCTGAAAGAGCTGAGGTGTGAAGACAGGCTGTTAGTTGACTGAACCCAGCTTTACACAAAGACCCTTAGCAAAGAATGAACTGGTGTGCTAGGATGTGTATTATTAATATTAACACATTCTTGTAAACTAGAAGAATTGATAAGGAGACTTTATCCCATCTGTGCATTTTAAAAGCAGCAGGTCTGCTTTACAGATAAATAGTCTGCCTCTAAAAAAATTGGGGTGTTTAAAGTCACACACGTATAATGGAAGGTCAGAATTAAAACATGCTGACTTCGATAGCACAGATATCAAAGAGGACAAGCAGTGAGCCCCAGCAGGGCTTCAGAGCCTCTCTCAGAGCCTGTTGAAGTTACAGGGCCAGAGTCTGGCCCCTGGAACTAGATTGGAAATGGGTATATCATCAGAAGATTGCTCAGTAAGAATAAAATTAAAGGAATTGGATGCTCCTGAGGAAAGTTCGACAAAGAGGAAGCCAAAGGTCTCTTCTTGTCCCTCAATCCTGTTCACTCTTTTTAGTGGTCAACTGTGTCTTTTGGATTAAGAGTTTCTATCTTGGACAAAATTTCTCCTTTTCTAGACTCAAGCAGATACGACGCCTCTCATGTTCAGAGTGACAATTTTCTCTTATTATAGCCTGGTCGTTTTACTAAGTCGGGGACATTGTCCATAACACAATCGCTTATCTTTGTCCTTGTTCATAAACTATACATTTATTTTCATTGTTTTCACAGAGAGACAGAGAGACAGAGAAGGGGGAGGGCCAAGAGCAGTCTCCATAGCTGGATGTCATCAGTTTTCAACATAATTTCATTCCATGTAAGTGGGCGGGGGCCATGAAGGGCGAGAACCAGCCTGGGGCCTCCCACATGGGAAGCACATCCTGGATGGTAGCCAAATTGGGGGGGGGGGGGCTCTCACAAGGGAAGTTTGCCCTGGTGGGAACCCAACTTGGGGCCTCCCACATGGGAAGCACATCCCAGTTCAGCATATGGGTCCACACAGGCTGGGGCCAGGACTCGATACTTGGACCCCAGGGCTGCAAGGCAAGCACTTAACCTGCTGAGCCATCCCAGCTTCCCATTGTTTGTAAACTATATGGTTATCTTGGCAGGTAATTAAACTCTTAAATAGTATATACTGAATCCTATAGATACTATCCCAGAGGATGATTTTACCTACCTTCAGACATTGAAGTCACCTTGCCATGGCTTCTGTGGAAATGGCAGCACCAATATTCACTAGTTCTGCTAACACATTTTTATCTCACACTGCAAAAGGACTAGTGATTTAGACTCTGTGATCTGACTTAATTTATAGTGAATGTCTCAGTCATTTCTCAAGGATACTTGGTGTTATGGGTCATCTGCTCTTCACCTTTGATGGATGATTTACAGAAATATTTAAATATTTCAGTAAGTTAAACATGTCAGCACATGTCAAAACACTTAAATTATAATAAGAGTCTATGACCTTAGCACAAACATGATGTCAATATCAAAAGACCTCTTGCTATATAATTAATGTCTTCTATGAATTGTGTCTCTTTGAAATGACTTTTTACCAAGCTCTTAAACAAGTTAACTACTGAATATATTTCCTAATTGAAATATTCTTGGCACTAATTTTCATGCAACTAAAGAATTCTAAGAGGAAGCCGGGATGGCTCAGTGGGTTAAGCGCTCACTTTGCAGCACTGGGGACTGAGGATCGAATCCTGGCCCCGGCCCATGCGGACCCATATGCTGAACTGGGGAGTTCTCCTAGTTCAGTTCTCTCTCTGTCTCTGTATCTCTATCTCTATCTCTCTCTCTCTCTGTCAAAAACAATTTTAAAAAATCTTTAAAGAATTCTAATAGCTAGAAATTATTTGATCTTTCTTGTTTTGTTTTTGGTTGTGTTTTTTTTATTGTTTTTGACAGAGAGAGAGAGAGAGAGATACAGAGACAGAGAGAGAACTGAACTGGGGGAACTCCCCAGTTCAGCACATGGGTCCACACAGGCCAGGGTTGGGATTCGATCCTTGGTTCCCAGCGCTGCAAAGTGAGCGCTTAACCCACTGAACCATCCCGGCTTCCCCTATTTGATCTTTCTGACAGTGGGAAGAATTTGTTTCCAGTAAGAGCCTAATTAAAAAAAAAACTCTTTGTCTCTACTAATAGAAAATAATAACAAGTTTAATTTTGTATCATATGATAAGGAAATGTGTTACTTTTGAATAATAAATAAAGTTTAGAAAGGAAGTAGCATCATAAGCCTGGATATTTGATACATAGTAGAAGTAATGCTAAATGAAAGCTTTAAACCTGACATCATGATGTAAAGTTTTGATTATAAAAGAATTTTCATTGCTTTTGATTTGAGGTTACTTTTTGGACATTTCTCCTTCAATTCCCAATTAATAAATGGTTATTGAGCACTGGCTAAGGGAGCAAATACCATGCACTAGTCAGGAACACTAACATAGGAATTATGATGAATTAGTAAGAAGTTAGGGTTACAGAGAACTGAAACTTACTCCAGGACATACAACTTCCCTGGCTTATTGATTTATAAATTTGTAAATTTTACTTGATTGGATTTTGTAGTCTGTACTTCAATTACATTTCTCAATTGCTAAATTATTCTTAACAACAAAGATGGCGCCTAAAGGGAATGAGGAAGTCTCTGCCCCACCCAAAGCCAAAGCCAAAGCAAAGTCTTTGAAGGTGAAGAAAGCAGTACTGAAAGGTGTCCACAGCCACAAGAAAAAGATCCGCACATCACCTCCTTCCTAAGGCCCAAGACACTGCGGCTCCAAAGGCAGCCCAAATATCCTTGGAAGAGTGCACTCAGGACAAACAAGCTTGAGCACTAAGTCATCATCAAGTTCCCCCTGACTACTGAGTCAGCCACGAGAAGATGGAAGACAACAATACACTTGTGTTCATTGTGGATGTCAAGGCCAACAAGCACCAGATCAAACAGGCTAAAAAGAATTTCTATGACATTGACATGGCCAAGGTCAACCAACACCCTTATCAGGCCTGATGGGGAGAAGTAGGCACATGTTGCACTGGCTCCTGACTATGATGCTTTGGATGTTGGCAACAAAGTTGGGATCATCTAAACTGAATCCAGCTGGCTAATTCTAAATCCAAAAGAACTTTTTTGTTAAAAACAAAACAGAACAACAACAATATATATATATATATATAGATAGATAGATAGATAAGTGATTATCTATATATATACACACACACACACACACACACACACACATGTATGTATGTATCTATGTATATATAAACTTTTTCATTATTTGTAATATCATTATTTGTAAATATCATTAACAACAGGTAGAAAAACAAACCAGTGCATTTCTGTTTTCTTATTTCTTCTTTTTTTTTTGGTGACAATATTCAGTATGATACCATAATGATGGATATATGTTATTATATATTTGTTCAAACCCATAGAATGTAAGAATGAACTGCAATGTAACTTTGAATGATTATGGTGTGTAGGTGCAAGTTTATCAATGTAAGAAATGTACCATTCTAATGGGGAACGTTGATAATAGAGGAGGCTATATGCCTGCCTGGGAGCAGGGAGTACAAGCATACCTCGGAGATAACGTGGTTTTTGTTCCAGACAATCCCAAGAAAGTGTGTTTTCTTCTAAGAAAGCTTTTCAGTAAGGCAGCCTTAAAAACAAGCTAGTCTCTGTCGTCATCTAGTGGAAATAGAGGGTTATAACAGCAATGAACCTAAATTTAAATTCAATCCTGAAGAAATCCACAGTTAATAACTATACTTAGAGTTAATAGTTTGATGGTTACCTGAGGGTAAAGGGGAAGGTTGGGAGGGGAAGCAGGGCTGGGGAAATTGGGAGGTGGTATCAAATATATGGTGATAGAAGGAGAACTGATTCTGGGTGGTGAGCACATAATGCAATACATAGACAATGTAATGTAGAGTTGTACACCTGGAAACTGTAATTGTTACCAACCAATGCCACCCCAATAAATTTAACAATAAAAAAACATAGCCTCTTCAATAAATGGTGCTGGGAAATTTTGAAAAATACATGCAAAAGAATGAATCTGGACTGTGAACTGTCACCATATACAAAAATTAACTCAAAGTGGATTAAAGACCTCCACATAAGACCCAAAGCAATAAAGTTCAAAAAAGAAAGCACCAGTACTAAACTTATAGACCTTGGGTTCAGAGAGCACTTTATGAACTTGACCCCAAAGGCAAGGGAAGTAAAAGCAAAAATAAACAAATGGGATTATATCAAACTAAAAAGCTTCTATACAGTAAAGGACACCATCAACAAAGTAAAAAGAAACCCAACCAAATGGGAGAATATATTTGCAAACAACACCTCTGATCAGGAGCTAATATCTAAAATATATAAAGAACACATACAACTCAACAACAACAAAATAAACAATCCAATTAAAAAATGGGAAGAAGACCTAAACAGACACTTCTCCCCCAAAGACATACAAATGGCCAACAGATACATGAAAAAATGCTCAACATCACTAGCAATTAGGGAAATGCAAATTAAAACCACAATGAGATACCATCTTACACCTGTTAGAATGGCTATAATCAACAAGGCAAGGGATAACAAGTGCTAGAGAGGCTGTGGAGAAAAAACACACTCATAAACTGCTGGTGGGAATGTAAACTGGTACAACCACTATGGAAGGGAGTGTGGAGATTCCTCAAAAAATTAGGAATGGAACTGCCATATGACCCAGCCATCCCTCTCCCGGGTATCTACCCAAAAAAACCGAAAACCCTAATTTGCAAAGATATATGTACCCCAATGTTCATCGCAGCACTGTTTACAGTGGCCAAGTGATGGAAACACCCCAAGTGTCCTCTGATAGATGACTGGATAAAGAAGTTGTGGTACATATACACAATGGAATACTACTCAGCAATAAGAAAAGA
>PVKE010049007.1:0-11409 GCA_004027555.1 Craseonycteris thonglongyai | reverse complement strand
CCCTGTCATAGTGGCGACAATGTCACCGACTATATTCCCTGTGCTTTATCTTATATCCCTGTCATAGTGGCGACAATGTCACCGACTATATTCCCTGTGCTTTATCTTATATCCCTGTCATAGTGGCGACAATGTCACCGACTATATTCCCTGTGCTTTATCTTATATCCCTGTCATAGTGGCGACAATGTCACCGACTGTACTCCCTGCGCTCCGCACATTGCAAAGGGCATACGGAGCCGGCCTTTGACAGAGAAACGGCGCGCGAGCCGACGCCGGGACCCACGTCGGCCAACACGACCCAGCGCTTCCTTTTGCTGAAAGCTCGCTTGGGAGACGCCGAGAGAGACCGAGAGCCGGGGGGAGTTGCTTCCTGCCCCCCGACGTGTTTGTCTGACCTGCTGCGCTTTGGGGGGCAGGGGCGCAGATCAGGTAAAAGAAAGGGGGACGAGGGGAGAGCTGGGGAACGCAGACCGCGTGTCTGGACACGGCCGGTCCCCCCCGGACGCGCCCCGATCGGCGCCCGTCTGCCACTTGGGAGGCGGCCGCTCGGGAAGCCGGCCTGCACCTGCCCAGGTGCCCGGGATTTAGGGATCACGCTGGGGAAATGGGCAGGATTCCCCCTCTCATTAAGCTTCTGGGGGATTATCGGGCGGGGGGCACAGGGGACGCCCCCCGGCCAAGGGGGGACGGTGCAGCACGTCGTCCCGGCGTCCGGGAGACGAGGCCGGGCTCCCGGCTGCTGGCACGCAGGTCGTTTTCTAGACCGCAGACGTCAGCCTTCCTGGAAGGGCTCCCCGTGCAGATGTCCGGAGCCCAGACCCCGGCCAGGATGACAAATCCTGCCGCTTAAGCTGTCTCGTTTCCGGGCTGCGGCTTTCAGGGTCCTTTCTGTCTTCCTCGGGGCTGCCGGGGAGCTGGGGAGGTTAACGCAAGGACATGTGTGTGTGTGTGCGTGTGAGAGGCACACGGCACACGCTTGGAGCCTGCAGGAGCGGCAGCATTCGTGGAGCCGTCCGGCAGGACTGACGTGGGGTGCCGACCGCCGACACGTGGCGTTTGCAGACGAGACGCGTCGTCCTGCCTGTGCGTCCCGGGGCCCTTTGAGATAAGGCCTCCGGGCGATCCGGCGAGGTCCCGTCTCTCGCTGGCTAATCGCTTTTTTATGTTGGCGGGTGGAGGCGCCGGGAGCTGCAGCTCGGCCTTTGTTGTAACATGAGCCTCTCTCCACGCGGTCGGAGGGGACAGACTGGAAAAAAACCTCTGCTCCTGACCTCAACAGAAAGGTCCTTAAGATGTGCACTTAATGATCGCGTGATACACCAACGGGAGACTTTAACCAGCTCCGTGTTGCTTGGAAGTGCCATCCAGAGGGTGAGAGAGGGTCAAAAATCAAACGCCCATGAGCCAAAGCGCTTCAGTGACACACAGACACATGCATGCACACATGCATAAACTCAGAGACATAGGCATGCAGACACATGGCATGCACGCACATATAAACATATACAAACACATGCACAACACACATGCATGCAAAACACACATGCATGAAGACATGTACAAACATGCATGCACAAACACACACGTGCATGTGTATGAAGAGAGCCACACACATATGCAACGACATGCACAAATGTGCATGCATGCACAAGCACATACAGACACACAGCATATGTAAAAATGTGCATGCAAAAACACATACGCACAAACACATGCACACACATAGAAACACATGCATAATTACACATGTGTTGACAAACACACATGCAAACACACATGCACCCATGTGCAAACAGAATCACACATGCATACAAAACACACACACATGTATGCATGCGTAAAGCACAGAAACACATGCAAAACACAGAAACATGCGTGAATCAAGCATGCACGCATAAACACATGCAAACATGCATGCACACATGTACGAACAGAGTCACATGTGTATAGAAAGTCGCACCCAAGCATGCTTATGACCATGCAGTATGGTGAACATTCATGGTGAAGCCCAGTTGCATCAGCAACTTTTCTTCTTCTTCTTCTTCTTCTTCTTCTTCTTCTTCGTCCTCATCTTCATCTTCGTCTTCTTCATCTTCCTCTTTGTCTCCGTCTTTGTCTTCTTCTTTCTCTTCCTCTTCTTCGTTTTCTCCTTCTTTCTCCTCTTCTTCTTCGTCTTCTCGGTGAACTTGGACTCTAAAAGCCTACAGATTTCACGGAAAAATCTCTCTACCAGACGTGAACTCTGCATCGACACCCACGTTCGTCCCTAGGACGTGACCTTGGGCAACTCGAGTGAGCTCTGAGCACGAGATACTCCCAGCACCTTATCTCTTCGCTTCTGTCCGTCCAACTGCACCCGAAGGTGCGGCCAGTCGGAGCCACGGGCACGTCTGGTCGACCACGGACGCGTCTCCACGGTTCTCTGTGGACTTTATCCGCAAGAATCCACGGACGTTCCACCTTCAGGCTGCGTCCTTGCCTCGTCCCCCTTCGGCGTGTGGGTGTGGGCGAGGGTGGGGTGCGGCCTCCCGCTCACCCCCGGCCTCTTCGCGTTTCCTGCCTCAGCATCTTTGGATTTTTTGCGGGGGTGGCGGCCGGGGAGGGGCGTCGCGAGGACAGCTTGGGAACATTCGCACGTTGGGCTGCACATTCCAGTCGGTTTCCGTCATCCCTTCCGACTCTCCTCGGGGAAGCGGACGCGGGCTAAGTGTTTCCAGGCCTGCGGGCAGCCTCGCGGGGAGGAGCGCGAGGGGCTTCTCCGGAGACTGCAGTGAGGATGGGCACGGGGTGCGGCCGCCCTACCCAGAGGGCGCGGGATTCGAGGCTGAGGCAGAGGCGACCGGGACGCCGCCGCCCGGCTTTGGTGATGGAGGATCGAGCAGACACGGGGCCCTGGTTCCGGCCACGTCCTGGGATGCACGGCGCACCCCTGGCCTCGTGCCCTCCTGCCGACTCCCAGACCCTCCCGGGTACCCCCAGACCCTCCAGGGTCCCTCCCGGGTACCCCCAGACCCTCCCAGACCCTCCAGGGTCCCTCCCGAGTACCTCCAGACTCTCCTAGACCCTTCCAGGTACCTCCAGATCCTCCTGGGTACCTGCAGACCCTCCCAGACCCTCCCAGGTACCTCCCAGACCCTCCCAGACCATCCCAGGTACCTCCAGACCCTCCTGGGTACCACCTGACCCTCCCAGGTACCTTCCAGACCCTCCCAGGCCCTGCATGGTACCTCCCAGACCCTCCCGGGTACCCCCAGATCCTCCCAGGCCCTCCTGGGTATCTCCAGACCCTCCCAGACCCTCCCAGACCCCCCCCCAGACACTCCTGGTTACCTCCAGATCCACCTGGGTATCTCCAGACCCTTCCAGACCCTCCCGGGTACCCCCAGACCCTCCCAGACCCTCCAGGGTACCTCCAGATCTGCCTGGGTACCTCCAGACCCTCCCAGACCCTCCCAGGTACCTCTCAGACCCTCCCGGGTACCTCATAGACCCTCCCAGGCCCTCCTGGGTACCTCCCAGACCCCCCTGGGTACCTCCCAGACCCTCCCAGACCCCCCTGGGTACCTCCCAGACCCTCCCAGGCCCTCCTGGGTACCTCCCAGACCCTCCTGGGTACCTCCCAGACCCTCCTGGGTACCTCCCAGACCCCTCCAGGTACCTCTGAGACCCTCCCAGACCCTCCAAGTTCCCTCCCAGACCCTCCCAGACCCTTCAGAGTCCCTCCCGGGTAACTCCAGACCCTCCTAGACCTTCCCAGGTACCTCCAGATCCTCCCGGGTATCTCCAGACCCTCCCAGACTCTCCAGGGTCCCTCCCAGACCCTCCCAGACCCTTTAGGGTCCCTCCCAGACCCTCCAGGGTCCCTCCCAGACCCTCCCAGACCCTTCTAGACCCTCCCAGGTACCTCCCAGACCCTCCCAGGTACCTCCCAGATCCTCCCAGACCCTTTAGGGTCCCTGTCAGACCCTCCAGGGTCCCTCCCAGACCCTCCCGGGTACCCCCAGATCCTCCCAGGCCCTCCTGGGTATCTCCAGACCCTCCCAGACCCTCCCAGACCCCCCCCAGACACTCCTGGTTACCTCCAGATCCACCTGGGTACCTCCAGACCCTTCCAGACCCTCCCGGGTACCCCCAGACCCTCCCAGACCCTCCAGGGTACCTCCAGATCTGCCTGGGTACCTCCAGACCCTCCTAGACCCTCCTAGGTACCTCTCAGACCCTCCCGGGTACCTCATAGACCCTCCCAGGCCCTCCTGGGTACCTCCCAGACCCCCCTGGGTACCTCCCAGACCCTCCCAGGCCCTCCCAGGTACCTCCTAGACCCTCCCAGACCCTTCAGGGTCCCTTCCAGACCCTCCCGGGTATCTCCAGACCCTCCTGGGTACCTCCCAGACCCCCCTGGGTACCTCTAGAGCCTCCCGGGTACCTCAAGACCCTCCTGGGTCCCCCCCAGACCCTCCCGGGTCCCTCCAGACTGTTGCACGGCTCCTTCTGAATAAATCTCATGTGCCCAAGGGGGACGGAGGTGTTGGGACCCCCTCGGGGTGAGAACAGGCTTGGGGGACCCGCATGAGCCCACCCCCAGCCCGGCCCAGCCCCCACGCGGCCCGTGGGCTGAGCGTGGCTTCCGCGGGGGAGGCGTAAAGCTCAACAGAGTCCAGACAGAGGCGCGCCTCGCTCGTGCGAGCTCACACGCATCCCTCTTCCCCGGCCCATCCCGGCGGGGAGACTTCCTCCCCCACAGCGGAGACCAAAGGGGGTGCGTTTAGGGAAAAAGAGAGGGACGAGGCAGGTCGCGTCCTGCACGGCCCCTGCCAATTAGCTGCGGCCCAGCGAGGTCCGAGGTGCAAGGGTGTCCACGTCGGGGAAACACGCAGACGCGGACACCCGCGAGGTCACCGGCTTGTCCCCAACTCGGGCACCGGGAGCTTCTGAGGACGCACGAGCAACGCGGGAGGGTTCCGGGGGACACCTGTGCTTTGTCGTAACTTTTCGCATCAGGGTCTGTCCACGGAGCTGTACGCGGAGCCGTGAACGCGGCCCCCGGGCTCCCCGGACGGAACTGGACGGCGCCGCTCACTACGGTCGGCCCCCCGTCCCGGCTCACGTCGCGGACAGAGAGAGATAGAAAGAGAGACAATGAGGGAGACAGAGAAAGAGACAGAAGGAGGGACAGAGAGACAGAGAGACACAAAGACCCAGAAACAGAGACACAGAGACAGAGAGACAGAAGGAGAGACAGAGACAGACAGAGAGACATAGAAACAGAGACAATGAGGGAGAAAGAGAGACGGAGCGAGCGAGCCGGACAGCAGGCCCAGCCGTGTCGTTCTGGCCAAACCAGCCGCGTGGAGGGAAACAGCGTCCACGAGCCTCTCGTGTCACTGCGTGGGGGGCCGTGTGGAGACACGTCCCCCGAGGTCCACGCTACTGTCATGGGAGCGCACGGACGAGGACAGGGGACCCTGGGGGACCCCCGAGGCTCGGTCTCCTCACCTCCAGCCACGACGGCCCCCACCGCACCGCGTTCGGCGTTCCGGGCTCGCGTCTCCCGACAACCGGCGGCGAGAAGCGAACCCACGGGCCGGGGCGGGTCGCCCCTTCTCTCCCGGTGTCACGGGAACGGACAGGGCGCCGCCCGCGCATCTGGCTCCCGAGTTTGGGGGGCCCCTGGTCCTCTTGCATCAGGGTGTTATTTGGGGGCCCACAGACCCCCATACGTCCTGCGAGGGCGACTCAAGAAGCGCGTTCTACGTGGGAGGCCAGTGTTTTTGTTTTTGCACACGGCGACCGTCTCTAACGGGCTCAGCCCGACGCGAGGGGTCTTGCCAGGTTAAGGCTTTGCACAGAACAGGGTCCTTCCGGGGGAAGGAGGTGCCCACTGGCACCTCCGACGTGTCCAGAATCTTGGGGAGGGTTTGTCGAGGGGGCCCCACTATGAGCCCCCCGCCCCGGGAAAGGTCCCATGGATTCTCCTGCCTTTTTTGGGTCCCACGGAAATCGCCTGGGCCGTGATGATCCACGGCGTACGTCTTAGTTCAGAGCTGATGCACCTGTTCTCCCACGTCCTGGCTCGAAGCGCCGAACGCCCGTCCAAAACACACCGAACCTCGCCGCCAGCCGGCTGGTCAGCTTTGTCTAACGAGCCCGTTGTCTGCAGGTAGGACAGGCCATGGCTGTCGTTAGCCGATAAATCAAGTCGGCGCTGAACGCGTGGAGACAGACCTCCCACTGTGTCCAGAAACGTGTATCCTTTTATGAGTGGGAGGAGGAGGAGGAGGAGAAGGAGAAAAACAAGAAGAGGGAGAAGAAGAAGATGAGGAAGAAGAAGGAGGTGGAGGAGAAGAAGGAGAAAAACAAAACAAGAAGAGGAAGAAGAGGAAGAAGAACAAGAGGAGGAAGAAGGAGAAGAAGAAGAGGCGGAGGAGGAAGAGGAGAAGGAAGAAGAAAAAGAAGAAGAACAAGAAGAGAAGGAGGAGAAAAAAGAAGAAGGAGGAGGAGGAGAAGAAGAATAAGAAGAACAAGAAGAGGAGGAGGAAGAAGAACAAGAGGAGGAAGAAGGAGAAGAAGAAGAGGCGGAGGAGGAAGAGGAGAAGGAAGAAGAAAAAGAAGAAGAACAAGAAGAGAAGGAGGAAGAAGAACAAGAAGAGAAGGAGGAGAAAAAAGGAGAAGGAGGAGGAGGAGGAGAAAAAGAATAAGAAGAACAAGAAGAGGAGGAGGAAGAAGAACAAGAAGAGAAGGAGGAGAAAAAAGGAGAACAAGAAGTAGAAGAAGAACAAGAACAAGAAGAGGAGAAGGAGGATGAGAAAGAAAAAGGAGAAGAACAAGAAGAAGGAGAACACGAAGAAGAAGAAGAAGAGGAAGAGGAAGAAGAACAACAAGAGGAGGAAGAAGAAGAACAAGAGGAGAAAGAAGAAGGAGGAGGAGGAGAAGAAGGAGAAAACCAAAACAAGAAGAGGAAGAAGAGGAAGAAGAGGAAGAAGAAGAACAAGACGAGAAAGAAGGAGAAGGAGGAGAAGAAGAAAAAGAAGAGGAGGAGGAGAAGAAGAAGAAAATAAGAAGAGGAAGAAGAACAAGATGAGGAAGAAGAAGGAGGAGGAGAAGGAGAAAAACAAAACAAGAAGAGGAAGAAGAAGAACAAGAGGAGGAAGAAGGAGAAGAAGAGGAGGAGAAGGAGGAAGAAAAAGAAGAAGAACAAGAACAAGAAGAGAAGGAGGAGAAAAAAGAAGGAGGAGGAGCAGGAGAAGAACGACAAGAAGAAGAAGAGCAAGAAGAGGATAAGGAGGAGAAGAAATAAGAAGGAGAAGAACAAGAACAAAAAGAACAAGAAGAGGAGGAGGAAGAAGAACAGGAAGAGGAGGACGAGAAAAAAGAAGGACAAGAAGAAGAACAAGAAGAGGAGGAGGAGGAGGAAGAACAAGAAGAACAAGAAGAAGAAGAGGAAGAAGAGGAGGCGGAGAAAGAACAAGAAGAAGGAAAACACGAAGAAGAAGAAGAGGAAGAAGAGGAAGAAGAGGAGGAGGAGGAGGAAGAACAAGAACAAAAAGAACAAGAAGAGGAGGAGGAAGAAGAACAAGAATAAGAAGAGAAGGAGGAGAAAAAAGGAGAACAAGAAGAAGAAGAGGAAGAAGAGGAAGAAGAGGAGAAGGAGGAGGAAGAACAAGAAGAACAAGAAGAGGAGGAGAAAAAAGAGGGAGAACAAGAAGTAGAAGAAGAACAAGAAGAGGAACAAGAAGATGAGAAGGAGGATGAGAAAGAAGAAGGAGAAGGAGAAGAAGAACAAGAACAAGAAGAGGAGGAGGAGGAAGAACAAGAACAAGAAGAACAAAAAGAAGGGGAACATGAAGAAGAAGAAGAGAAAGAGGAAGAAGAAGAGGAGGAGAAGGAAGAACAAGAAAAACAAGAAGAAGGAGAACATGAAGAAGAACAAGAAGGAGAACACGAAGAAGAGGAGGAAGAAGAGGAAGAAGAGGAGGAGGAGGAAGAACAAGAAAAACAAGAAGAAGGAGAACATGAAGAAGAACAAGAAGGAGAACACGAAGAAGAGGAGGAAGAAGAGGAAGAAGAGGAGGAGGAGGAAGAACAAGAAAAACAAGAAGAAGGAGAACATGAAGAAGAATAAGGAGAACACGAAGAAGAAGAGGAGGAAGAAGAGGAAGAAGAGGAGGAGGAGGAAGAACAAGAAAAACAAGAAGAAGGAGAACACGAAGAAGAAGAGGAAGAGGAAGAAGAAGAGGAGGAGGAGGAAGAACAAGAAAAACAAGAAGGAGAACATGAAGAAGAATAAGAAGAAGAAGGAGAACACGAAGAAGAAGAAGAGGAAGAGGAAGAAGAAGAGGAGGAGGAGGAAGAACAAGAACAAGAAGAAGGAGAACATGAAGAAGAACAAGAACTAGAAGGGAAGTAGAAGCAGGAGGAAGGAAGAAGGAAGGACGGAAGGAAGCTGCGTCTACCTGATGCTGCTGCACGACTACCTTTGGACCGGAACGCGTGGGCCGCTGCGTTTTCACTCGTCCCGACGGGTCACGTTCACGTCCGTTCGGGTCCCTGGTCACGAGAGCGTCTTTCACGAGACCCGTTGGCTTCCCGGGAGCCGTTTGCCACCCGCGGCGATGGGGCAGCTGTGCACCTGCTGTGAGCGCTACCTGCGGAGCCCTCCTGGAGGCTCCGGGGCCTTTCCGCGCCTTCTGCTGCGAGGTGCACGGTCCCTGCTTTTCCTTCTTTGACTCCTGGCTCCACCCGCTCTTCTTCTCGGACCACGGAGGTGGCCGCCGGTCCCCGGCCGGACACGAGTTCAAAGCCGGCTTCTCCCAGCGGAGCTCTTGTCACCGCCGGCGACTCGGGGAGGACTTCGCTCATTCGGAAAACAGTAACGAGCCTCAGGGGCCTCTCTGGCGACACGACCTGCGCGACGCGCCAAACCCACTTGTGTTCCGATGGGGACGCTGCGGGAGGCTGGCCCATGTGGAGCCCAGAGCCTGTCGTCCGTCAGGAGACCGTAGGGACGGGAAACAGCGCGTCGAAGGGATGGTTGTAACTGGGCTCCTAGGAAAACGGGGCCTCCGTCTCACCGTGGCCCAAGCGGGCCCCTTCCTCAGAGACCCCAGGGCGACCCACGGTGCCCACGAGCCCAGAAGGCTCCGCTTATGCGCTCGGCCTCCCATCGGCGTGACTTTCCACGAGACGCACACCCGCTGCTTTGGCTTTTATCCACTAGTTCTGCAGAAAAGTTTCAGAAGCAGTTTCTCAGCAGGCGTTGGGGCAGGTGCTCAGGTTCACGACGGATGGATGGTGGACAGACACTGACACGTGATGCAAGGTAGACGGGCCGTAGGGACGCACATGATAGACAGCGGCCGATGCATACAGACATGATTGACAGAGGTGGATGACTGATACAGACGGATGATTAGAGGATAGATAGATGACAGGTACATACTTATAGGTACACACAGATAGATGATAGATACATGATACATATGGATTAATGAGATGATAGATGACAGATAATATATTTGGATAGTAATAGATGATAAATATATGTAGATATTAATAGATGATACACGATAGATGGGTAGCTATAGATAGATGATAATACATATATAGATATGATTGATATAGACAGAGGACAGATATAGACAGATGATTAGATAGAGAATAGATAGATATATACATGATAGATACATGATACATATGGATAAATGACAGATAGGTATATGATAGATAATATATATAGATATTAATAGATGATAGATATATGTACATATTAATAGATGATACACGATAGATGGGTAGATATAGATAGATGATAATAGATATAGAGATGATTGATATAGACAGATGACAGATACAGACAGATGATTAGATAGATAGAGAATAGATATATAGATGATAGATACATGATACATATGGATTAATGAGATAGATAGATGACAGATAATATATTTGGATAGTAATAGATGATAAATATATGTAGATATTAATAGATGATACACGATAGATGGGTAGATATAGATAGATGATAATAGATATAGAGATGATTGATATAGACAGAGGACAGATATAGACAGATGATTAGATAGAGAATAGATAGATATATAGATGATAGATACATGACACATATGGATAAATGACAGATAGGTATATGATAGATAATATATAGATATTAATAGATGATAGATATATGTAGATATTAATAGATGATACATGATAGATGGGTAGATATAGATAGATGATAATAGATATAGAGATGATTGATATAGACAGAGGACAGATATAGACAGATGATTAGATAGATAGTGAATAGATATATAGATGATAGATACATGATACATATGGATTAATGAGATAGATAGATGACAGATAATATATTTGGATATTAATAGATGATAAATATATGTAGATATTAATAGATGATACACGATAGATGGGTAGATATAGATAGATGATAATAGATAGACATAGAGATGATTGATATAGACAGATGATTAGAGGATAGACAGATAGATGATAGATATAGATAAATAGAGACGATAGATACATACTTATAGATAAATAATAGATACATGATTCATATAAATAAATGACAGGTAGATATATGACAGATTATGCATAGATATTAATAGATGATACATGATAGATGGGTAGATGTAGGTACATGGTAATACATATAGAGATGATTGATATAGACAGATGACAGATAGAGACAGATGATTAGATAGATAGAGGATAGACAGATATATAGATAGATGATAGATACATACTTATAGATAGAGGATACATATAGATAGATGATAGATAATGATACATATGGATAAATGACAGATGACAGATAATATATAGAGATATTAATAGATGATAGATATATATAGATATTAATAGATGATACAGGATAAATGGGTAGATATAGAAAGATGATAATAAATATAGATATTAGTAGATAGATTATAGATAGATAGATACAGATGGTTAGATAGATAATAGATGTAGATGAGAGACAGAAAGATAAATAGTTAGACAGGTGATAGATGGTACATAGATAGCAATGTGATGTTAGAGATCTGCCCTCACAGGAGAGACTCTATATCATCTATCTATCTATCTATCTATCTATCTATCTATCTATCTATCTATCTATCTATCTATCATCATCTTTCTTCGTTTCTATTATCTATTTATCTACCTATCATCTAATCTTCTATCATTTATCTCTGTCTGTTTATGTATCATCATCATTTATCTATCATCTATGTACTATTTATAATATCTATCATCTATCTACCTATCGATCTATCATCTATCTACCTATCTATCTATCATGTATCTACAAATCTATCATCTACCTACCTACCTACCTAATTTATCATCTATCTACGTATCTACCTATATAGTTTTCTATTTTATGCA
>PVKE010049006.1:0-11402 GCA_004027555.1 Craseonycteris thonglongyai | reverse complement strand
GGGGAGCGGGGGAGGGAGAGTTGTGTGTGGGGAGGGGGGAGTGGGCACCAGATATATGGTGTTGGAGGGGGACCTGATTCTGGGAGCTGGGCGCATGATGTGATGCGTGGGTGATGTGATGTGGAGTTGTCCATTGGGAAACTGTCTGATTGTTGCCAACCAATGTCACCCCATTAAATTTAACAATAAAAAATATATATATATATATATATATATATATATATATATATATAAATAAATAAATAAATAAATAATAAAATATCAAAGTGCTGCTATCAAAGCCTGATTTATTCATCTTTTCTTATTTTTGCAAGGGATATATTCCTCTAAGTGGATAAATGCATAGGTAATTTTGCTAGATATCACCAGTTTTCATCCCCACTAGTGAAGTATATGAGTGTGTAAAATATACTAACAAGCTTTTTCATTTGCTTATATCACTTTGCAATCCCACTAGTAAAGTACATGAGTATAATGCTCACAAGCTTTTTTGTTTGACCTGGTGGACTCCTATATAGTCTTCAAAACCCATTTCCTGTATTCCGCCTCTAGGAAAGCTTTCTTTCTCTGGCTTGGTACTGATACTGAGAGGTTGGGAGTGTCTATGTCCAACTCCACACTCTGAGAATGCAAGCTCCCGAGTGCTGGCTCCAGAGCTGAGTCTTCTTGGGGCATTCAGCACAAGCCAGGGGAAGGCAACCAGGTCAAGCTGCCCAGTAGCCTAGGTCCTGATGCCTGCCCTCTCGCTGAGTCACCTATGCCCAAGGATAGTGACCTCACTGTGGGTATGTGTCATTTGCAATGCTCCCAGGCAGAGGAGTGGAACCTGCTTGAGGTTAGGGAGATCCCACATTCAATTCAGGCTTCCAGAACATTTTCATTGCTGCAGAAGGAAGCCCTGTATCAAGTAATCACTCCTCACTTCCCCTTTCCCTCAGCCCTTGGCAACCACTGATCTACTGTCTGTCTCTAAGAATTACCTACTCTTAACATTTCATGTAAAAGGAATCATATAATGTGTGTCCTTCTGTGTCTAGCTTCTGTCATTCAGCATGTTTTGGAGGTTCATACGTATTGTAGCATGTGTCAACACTTAATTCCTTTTTATGGCTGAGTAATATTCCACTGTGTAGATGGACCATTTGGGTTGTTTCCACTTTGGGCTACTTATGAATAGTGCTGCTATGTACATGTGTGTACATGTTCTTGTTTGAGTACTGTTTTCAATGATTTTGAGTGTTTGTCTTGGTGTGGAATTGCTGGGACATATGGTAACTCCATGTTCAATTTTTTGAGGAACTGCCAAAGCTCCACCATTTATCTTTATGCACATTATATCTCTGATACCTCCCAGAACCAGTGAGGAGAGAATTCTGAGAGGAGTGTTCTAAATCCCCATTTGCAGCCAAGGAAACTGAGGTTGGGAGAGGTGGCCCCACACCATCCTAAGGATAATGGCCATAAGAATAACTCTTGTCTGCTTTGTGACCACTGGGTGCCAGACACTTGCTAAGGAGGATCTTAGGATTTGGCTCTCCATAGCCTCTCCATCACTGGAGTCTGACATGACTGGAGTCTGGGTTTAAGTCCTGACTTGGGCAAATGACTTTCTTCCTTTGAGTCACCATCGCTCTACCTATAAATGATCATGATCAGAGTCCCTGCCTTATTGGGGAGTATGAACATGGTAATGTAGGCAGAGGATGCCCCCTATATTAAGCCTTTGATTTATAGATAGATCAAACAAACAAAAATGTGGTTGACTGAGGTTAAGAGAGGTGAAGTAATTTGCCAAAAGTGACACAGCAATTGGTGACTGAATCCAGTGTGCGAGTGTTTTTTTTTAAGATTTGAGTTTTAGGGCAAGCCAGGATGGCTCAGCGGGTTAAGCGCTCACTTTGCAGCCCCAGGGACCGAGGATCAAGTCCTGGCCCTGACCCGGGTGGACCCACATGCTGAACCGGAGTGCACTTCCCATGCAGGGAGCCTCCAGTTCAGTTCCTGTCCTGTGTGGCCCCCACCCACCTGTGTGGAACAAAACCATGTCAAAAAAACGGTGATGTACAACTATGGAGGCTGCTCTGGGCCCTCCCCGCTTCTGTCTCTCTCTCTCTGTCTCTGTCAAAAAGAGAAGGTGTGAGAGAGAGAGAGAAGGGAGGGGCCAGAGCAGTCTCCATAGTTGTACATCATTAGTTGTAACACGGTTTCATTCCACACAGGTGGATGTGGGGCTGCATGGGGCAGGAACTGAACTGGGGGCCTCCCACATGGGAGGTGAGAACCTTCACAGCCATCCCAGTGGTTACATTGTGCTGCAGTTCAGCACATGGGTTTGTGGGTCAGGGCCAGGACTTGATCCCCGGACCTCGCATTTGTGAGGTAAGCGCTCAACCTGTTAAACTAGCCTGGCATCTTCACTTACCCCTTTTCTTTGCTGTTCAGTTTTGTTTTTTTTAAGATTTATTTTTATTGTTTTTTGACAGAGAGACAGACGGAGAGAGACAGAGAGAAGGGGGAGGGCCCAGAGCAGTCTCCATAGTTGACAGCGTTAGTTTTCCATATGGTTTCACTCCACAGGTGGGTGCGGGGCTGTGCAGGGCAGGAACTGGGCCGGGAGTCTCCCACATAGGTCCTGGCAAGAACTGAACAGGGGGCACACCCCAGTTCAGCATGTGGGTCCTCATGGGCCAGGGCCGGGATTCGATCCTCGGTCTACGGGGCTGCAAAGCGAGCACTTAACCCACTGAGCCATCCCAGCTTCCCCTGCTGTATGGTTTATACCGGCACAGCCAGAGGCAGGATGACTTCCTGCATCCCAAACAGCCCTGGGCCAGGCACTTCCCTGCCTCCAGGTGTTGGCTCCTGCTGGTCACTCTGCTTGGGGCACCCTTCCCCCGTCCTCCCTTCTGCCTTGTATACACTAGAACCATCATGATCTGGTTTCCACCGACCTCTCTTGCTCTCCTAGTGGGTTCTCTACTCTAACCCACTGGTCTCTTGCTCTTTGAGATTGCCACCTCATTCAGTCTCCAGGCCTTTGCACTTGCCACGCACTTTGCAATGCTCCAATTCGTGCCTTCCTAGGACTCAGGAATCACTCAAACATTACTTCCTCCTAGAAGCCTAGCCCTGACCATCTCATCTAAACTAGATTCCCAGTTCCTCCCTGCAAGCTCATCACATTTGCTAATCCCAGCTAATTCAACTTTGCTTGTCTTCCCACCTCCTCCTGAGTGACGGGATCACTAGGATTTCTGGTCCAGGTGGGAGAGGCAAGGATCTCACCTGGGTGGAGAGTGAGGCCCTTGCACCCTATTCTCCCAGCTCCTTACACCTTCCCAGCAGCACCTCCACTCCCCACGTTCTAGGGGAGCATGTTCTCCACCTGTCTAGTTAGTTTCTGAGGGCCCGGGCCTCCCCTCCTTCACCCACCTGGCTCTTCATTGCTACTGGCGTCCTCCTCCTCCTCCTCCTTCCTCAGGAATTCCCTCCCTCTCATCTATCCTTCTCCTCCCACTTACTGTCTTTCTCTCTCCCCATTTTTCTTTCTTCCTGTTCTCCACTGAAAACTCTCAGGCCCAAAACCTTGGAGTCATCTGTGGCTTTTGTCCTTCTCTCTGTCAAAAAATAAAATAAATAAAATAAATGGCCCCACTTTAAAATGTAGCCACGGCTGATATCCCAGAGGAGCTGTGTTGTCTGTATTATATCTCAAGTCGTTGGAAGGTTAAAAGGGCAAAATAATCTTTGGATCAGGCCTAAAGCAACATTGTGCCCCCAAAGAACTGCGCAAGGATAACAAGAAAGCAGACATGGTGGTTACAGGATTGATGACAACCGGACCGGACTGAAAGTTAAAGACATTGTTTAGAATGAACATCACTGTGTTATCTGTACCAAGAGAAATGCCTTCCTTCTACTGATGCAGTTGTTTCTCTTCTCTTGCACACACACACCTCTTTCGTATATTTTCTTTTCTTTTTTTGAAAAGATTTATTTTGTTTTTGACAGAGAGAGAGAGAGAGAGAGAAGGGGAGGCCCCAGAGCAGTCTCCATAGTTGTACGTCATCGGTTTTTGACATGGTTTTGTTCCACACAGGTGGGCAGGAGTCCACACAGGACGGGAACCAGGCCAGGTGCCTCCCACATGGGGTGCACACCCCCACGAGCTGGGGGCTGAATCAGGGGCCTCCCACAAAGCTGAATCAAGGGCCTCCCACATGTGAAGCTTGCCCTGGTGAGAATCGAACTGGGGGCCACACCAGTTCAGCATATGGGTCCACAGGGGCCGGGGGTGGGATTTGAGCCTTGGACCCCAGGGCTGCAAGATGACGTTAAATCCGCTGAGCCATGGCATCCTGTGTGTTTTCTAATTGGAACGCTATTTGGGCTTCTGCCTGAATTAAGGATTCCTGAATAGCTATTCTTATTGATCACAAATAAACACTGCTGCCTGTCACTTTGAAAGATCTTTATTTTTAGATAAACAGCTCACAACTACATCCAACTTGTCAGCAGATCCTGTCTGCTCCACCTTTAAAATAAATTTCAAATTCCACCACCTTTCACAATTCTCAGTTCCCTCTGTTGCTGCAGCTCTGGTTCAAGATCACAGCCACTTCCAATCTTCTCCTGCTGCTCTTGCACCCCCTTTGGTTGGTCCATAATATTGCAGCTAGAGGGAGTCTTTTTTTTAAAGATTTATTTTTATTGTTTTTGACAGAGAGAGAGAGAGCGAGAGATACAGAGACAGAGAGAACGGGGAGGGCCCAGAACAGTCTCCATAGTTGCACATCATTGGTTTTTCCACATAGTTTCATTCCACAGGTGGGCGGGGCTGCACAGGGCAGGAACTGGGCCGGGGTCTCAACCCAGTGAGAACTGAACTGGGGGAACTCCCCAGCTCAGCATATGGGTCCACACAGGCCAGGGCCAGGATTCGATCCTCGGTCCCTGGGGCTGCAAATTGAGCGCTTAACCCACTGAGCCATCCTGGCTTCCCTAGAGGGAGTCTTAAAACCTAAGTTAGGCCCCATCTGCCTCTGCTCTGAACCCGCCATGGCTCCCACCTTTCTCAAAGTGAAAACCCGGGTCCTCCCAGTGGCCCTCAGGCCCTGCACAATCTGTCCTGTCCCCTCCCGTCTTCATTTCCTCCCACTCTCCCCCTTGCTGACTCCTCTCCAGCCGCCCTGGTCTCTTGGCTGTTTCTTAACCCCTTGACATACAGAGATGTCTCAGATATGTCATTTGTTTCTTAAGCCACTGTAAACAGTGACATCTCTGAGATGCACGCAGGTTTAATTTGCTTTGAGTTTGCAGTTATAATGCCAATATTATCAAGACATATATGTATTCAGTGTTAAAGTGTGCACTATAGAAATAATCCCTTTAAGATGTCTGTTTTGAATTTGTATGAAAGTGACACTGAAAGCCAAATGGGGTATTTGAGTGAAAAGAGTGAGACTGAAATTTAATAAATTTGTATGGCTGACTGTTCAACAGAAGAGTCAAATTCCGAGGAAGGTAGCCCTGTCCGAGGTAATGTTTTTAAATGTGCAAGACCTATATCTATATCAAACAGCGATGATTGTGATTCAGGAGATAAAGAGTAGAATTGGGAGGAAAAAGAAAATATTCCAATTATAAAGCCATTTACCCAAATTGATGGTACAAATGCTTTAGTTTTCGAAGAGTAGGAGCAAATCCTACACCTCTTTGTGTTTCAAAATAAGTGCTAAATGATGACTTTTTTTTGAAATGATAACTGTGGAAACAAATAGATAATACAAGTCAAAGAAAAAGGATCAGAACTCAAAAAAGAATGAGGAGTGTTTTCCAGTAGCAAGTGATGAAATGAAAGCATACCTTTTGTTATCATAGTGTCGAAAGTGGAAAAAGAAAAATCCAAACTAGATACGTATTGGTTCAAAAGAGCAATATTAGAGATACTGATAGTTTCAAAAACCTATGCCTCACAAATGTTTCTTGGCTATATTACATTTTCTTCACTTTGTGGACAATGAAACTGTAAAGAAGACAGTATGAAAAGTGCAAAATATAATCAACTATTTGAATAAAAAGTTTGAACAATCATACATTCTGGATGAAGATGTCTCCCTTGATGAATTACTAATGAAATTCAAAGGATGACTGGGGTATGTGCAGTTTACAGCTGCCAAACATGCCAGATTTGGAATCAAAGTTTACAAGTTCATATGAATCCAGTACTAGATACTGCACCCGCAAGTGTTAAGTTGAAAAATAAATAGTATTTTATGCTTACATAGAATTTCATTCAATTTGTATGTCAAGGGTTTAAGGCACAGTCCAGCCTCAGGACCTTTGCACAGGCTGTGCATGCTGCCTGGAACGTTCTTGCTCCAGATAGCCCCTCCCTCCCTTCTGATCTCTGCTCAAATATCACCACCTCCTCAGAGAGGCCCTCCTCACCTCCTCCACTCACTGGATTTTCCACCATAGCACGGATCACATAGAATAGCCCCTTTTCACATAGAATAGCCCTTTGTCATGATGTGTTTCTAATTATGCTTTATGTACTCTCCAGAGAGCTCGCGATCTCTTTTGTTCACTGTAGAACAACACCTAGTACTCGCTGCAAACTTAGTGTGTGTTGAATGAATATATGCGTTCTGCCTGCTGGGGCTGGGGAAAACACAGGGTATTGGAAAGACCCTGTCTACCCATGTGGTGCTCACAGCTCTGTCCAGGCAGACAGTTGCTAAACAAATCATTCCAAGAGCAATTTTGCTGTGACAAAAAATGCACAGGGGATGTGGTGGTTGCATAGAATAAGGGCTTGAACTGAGCCCAGAAGGTGGGGGAAGCCATCAGAGGAAATGGTTTTTGAACTGAGACCGGAAGGGTAAGTAGGAGTTAGCTGAGCAGGTGAGGGGAAAAGAGTTCTAGGCAGAGGGAACAGCATGTGCAAAGGGTTTGAAGTGGAAGAGAAGGCCTTGGTGAGTTTGGAAAAAATGGCCACAAGTGGTTGGTGTGTGGACCATGAGCAAGACAGTGGTGAGTAATGAGCTGGAAGGTGCTGTTTGCTCCCCCATTCATCCCAGTCTTCTGGACTGCTCTTGTCTTTGCTTCAAATCTCTGACATCTCTTGTTTCATTTCTACCCTCTGCTCCCTATTTTGTGTCCTGGGAGGCTGACTTGCATGGACCATTCAACAGACTCCCTTGTTTTGTGGCTTCTGGGTGTATTGAGGCAATGGGGAGCCACAGCAGGCATTGGAGGGAGGGAGGAGAGTGAAGTCAGGGTGTGAATGCCTCAAATCCTTTCCTGTATGGTCCATGCAGGCTGGCTGTGTCCCTGGACTGAAGATTCACAGCTCCTGCCAGGTGGTCCTCCCCACGGAGATCTGGTTGAGCTTCCAGGAACTCCTGTGACTCCTTGAGCCCAGGTCCCAGGCTCTGGGGGTGGTGATGGCTCCTGGCTGCTCCTAGCTCCTGGGGTGCTGCCCTCTCTCTTTGAAAATAGTGTTTTTATAAAACTATATTCAAAGTACCCCATTTGAATGCTCTATTTCCTGTAGGAACACTATCTCTTTATTTTTTATTGAGGTGAAATTCATGTAATGGAAAATTAACCATTTTAAAGGGTACAGTTCAGTGCCATTTAGTACATTCATGATATTGGGCAACCATCACTTCTATCTAGTTCTGATTTTTCTCATCACCCCCAAAGGAGACCTCATACCCATTTCCCCTGGGTTTGGGTTTCACGCCCCACTCCCCCTCCCAAAGCTCCCTGAAACCACCAATCTATTTTCTGCCTCTATGGATTTACCTGTTCTGAACAGTTCATAGCAATGGGCTCAGACAACATGTAGCTCTCTGTGTCTGGGTTCTTTCAGTCAGCATCATGTTTCTGAGGTTCAGCCACATTGTCATGTGTGTCAAAGCTTCTTTTCTTTTCATGGCTGATGAATATTCCATTGTGTGGATTGACCACATACATTTATCTACTTACTCACTGATGAACACTTGTTCTCTTTCCCCATTCTGGTGATTGTGACCAGTGCTGCTATGAACACACATGTACATATATCAAAGTCCCTGTTTTTAATTCTTTTGGGCATGAGGCTTGACAATTAAGTTCAAGAACTTGCCACTGTGCGCTTACATTGGCAGCACTGTAAACATCTTAGTAAGGTTTCATAACCTTGGTATATCAGTGTCTCACAGCTGTGTTTGTGTGGATGTGTGACAGTGTCTTGCTGAGTGGCATTCGTTATTGTTGTGTGTTATTCTGTGCTGTATTGAGATTGTTGGAGCTTGGGTTAGAGCAATGAACAAACATGAAATTTCCTATTAAACTTGGTAAGAGTAGAAGTGAAATCAGGGACATGTTAGTCCAAGTTGATGGGGATAATGCCATGAAAAAATGGCAGTGTACACATGTTTTTCTGAGGGGAGAGAAAGAGTTACTGATGAAGAGAGGTCAAGGTGGTCAATAACAAGTAAACATTGCAAAAATTTGTCGAATTGTGTGTCTAAATTGTCAGCTAACTCTAAGAAGCATAGCAGATCAAGTAAACAACCGATAGAGAAACAGGAAAATCTTAACTAAAATTCTTGGCATGAGAAAGGTGTGTGCAAAAATGTTCCTGAAGGAGCTCACCAATGAACAAAAGCAAAGGAGATTTAAAGTTTGCAAAGAACTTTGGAGAGGCAAAAAGATATTTTAGGCCATGTTATCACTGGTGATGAAACATGGGTGTACCAATACGACCCTGAAACAAGTATCAAAGTGCACAGTGGAAGGAAGCCAATTCTCCACAACCAAAAATGTTCAGTCAGTCCAAATCACGAGTCAAAACGATGTTGCTAACCTTTTTTGACATCAGAGGGATTGTTCATGATAAATTTGTACCAACAGGACAAACAGTCAATCAAGCTGACTATTTGCAAGTACTGAAAAGGCTGCATGAAAATGACCTGAACTTTTCGCCAACAACTCATGGCTCTTGCAACATAACGATGCACCAGCTCACACAGCACTGTCTGTGAGGGAGTTTTTAGCCATAAACAAATCACTGTATTGGAACACTCTCCTGATCTGGCCCCCAATGACTTTTTTCTTTACCTGAAGGCAAAAGAAATATTGAAAAAAAGACATTTTGATGACATTCAGGACATTAAAGGTAATATGACAATGACTCTGATGGCCATTCCAGAGAAAGAGTTCCAAAATTACTTCGAAGGGTGGGCTAGGTGCTGGCACAGGTGCATTGCTTCCCAAGGGGAGTACTTTGAAAGTGACCATAATGATAGTCAGCAGTGAGGTAGACAGCACTTTTTTCTAGGATGAGTTGTCAGACCTCATATACTAGGAGTATAATTGTTGGATCACATGGTAATTCTGTTTCAGTTTTTGAGGAACCACCAAACTATTACATCCCCATCAACAAGGCATGATGAGATCTCTCTTCTTTTTATCTCTGCCCGTAAAAGTGTGCCGTGAGCTTCTGGAACCCCGGGGAAAGGTTTTCCCTCACCGTGGCTATGCCCCGCCTTTATCCACTACCAGACATCTTTCTCGTACCATCTTCCTAATCCAGCCACCACCTCCACTTCTTATCCTCCCACTCTGACCTTAGTTCTCTGAGACCTTGGCCACTGCCAGGTTGAGGACTCTGGTGACCTACTAACCATATAGCCCTGTCCCCTCCTGGTGCCTAGACTCCTTGATCTCTGGGCACAGGTGAAGGTACCTATTATCTCTCTTTCTCAACCTCCCAGACGTGGCTATCTCCATGTTCAGTGCTCTGCCTGTCTTCTCCCTAAATGCGGCTCTGTCTCCCCACCCCCTTCTCTGCCTGCCTCCCTCCCGAGTGACCTCACTAACTCACTCCAGGGCATCCACTATCTTCCCAATACAGGTGAGTCACAGACACCCTTCTTTTTTTTATGATTTATTTTATTGTTTTGACAGAGAGAGAGAGACAGAGAGAGAGAGAGATAGAGAGAAGGAAGAGGGCCCAGAGCAGTCTCCATAGCTGCACGTCATCAGTTTTCAACACATTTTCATTACACACAGGAGGGCACAGGGCCATGCAGGGCGTGAACTAGGCTGGGGGCCTCCCACAGTTCAGAATATGGGTCCGCACAGGCCAGAGCCAGGACTTGATCCTCAGACCTCGGGGCTGCAAGGTGAGTGCTCAACCCGCAGAGCCCTCCTGGCTTCCCCTCACAGACACACTTCTCAAGCTGGGCCCAGCTGTCTCCTGAGTGTCTCCCTGAATGGCCTATGGGCCTTTTAGACTCAAGGTAACCCAGAGTGTCCCCATCTCAGTGCTGTTGCCATTTGGGGCTGGATCATTCTTTAGGTGGGGACATCTTGTACTTTGTAGGGTGCTTAGTAGCATCCTGGCCTCTACCGACTAGACGTCACTAGCACCTCCCTCTCCATGGTATGACAACCAAAGTATCTGGGGACCTTGCCAGATGTCCCCTGGGGAGACAGTGCACCCTGGCAGAGAACAGCTGGGATAGCCCAAATCAAACTGCAAACTTGAAGTGCTGAAGTTTGTCCGGCCCAAGCTCTGTGCCAAGCATGGGGCTGAGCACTCTGTAACCACCACCGCCTTTTGTGGTCATCTCCTCTATTTTATCTGTGCAGGATGGACTGTCCACTGTGGTCACACGACTTGCCCAAGGTCACATGGCCAGGAAGTCCACTCTCAGTGACTCCTCATCCCCAGGCCCTTCCCCTTGTTTCTCTTTTCCTGTCTCTTATCTCTCTGAGGACACAGAACCTGGGCTGACACCCTCTTCTTTCCTCTGTACCTCGGAACCTCACCTCTAGCCAGTCACTAATGCAGACATTTCCCCAACCCCTGAAGCCTTAAAAAAAACTAAACCCCTAAAAAAAAAAAAGCTCCAAATGTGCTTTAAAATAAACCAATCAAAAAGGGGGGCTCCTCTCCTGCTTAAGCACCAACTATGGCTCCCCATTGCCCACCAGGTCAACCCTCAGTCACTGGGACTGGACTTCAAGGCCCTTCACATCACCCCTGGACCCCTCCAGCCTCCTTCCTTCTCCCATCCCCAGGCCAGGGAAAGCCACCTGCCCAGCCACACCCTCGGGTTTCTCTGCGCCTGAGCCCCACCCCCTCTCCTGCACCTGTTGAAATTCAACCTCTCCCTGAGGTCCCTGCTCAGATGTCACATCCTTCACGTAGCCTTCCCCAGCCTCCCTTTGCCTCCTCCAAGCAGCAAAGCTCCCATTATTTGTATTGTCTCTTCTTCATCTGGAAACAGCCTCTTCCTCACCTGGAAACACAGTCCCCTGTCCCCCTCGCTGAGGGTCCAGCACGGAGTGAGGGAACATTATTGAAATGACTCCAAGTTTACCGCCTGCTAGAGCGGGGGGGG
>PVKE010049005.1:0-11401 GCA_004027555.1 Craseonycteris thonglongyai | reverse complement strand
GTGTTAGCATGTTATGGTTCTGGCTCAGATTCGAGTTTGGGTTCAGGTTCACATTGTTAGGGTTTGGGGCTTTTAGGATTAGGGTTAAAGTATTAGGGTGTTAGAGTTAGGGTTAAGGCTATATGTTGAGTGTTAGAGCAGCATTAGTGTGTGAGGGTTTTGTTCAAGAATTATGACATTACAGTGTTGTGGTGTTTGGGCTTTAGGGCTTTATAGAATTAGGGTGTTAGTGTGTTATGTTTTGGGTTTGAGTTCAGGTTTATGTTTGAGTTTGGTTTGTTAGGGTTTGAGTTGTTAGAGTTTGGATTTAGGGTTTTAGTATTAGGGCGAGGGTTAGGGTAAGGTTTAGGATCATAAAGTTAAGGTTAGAAACATGGTTAGGGGTAGGGAGTAAGGGCATATTTAGGGTGTTAGGGCATTATTAGGGCATTGTAAGGGTGTTATTATGGTTTTGTTAGGGCATTAGGGTTTTAGGGCTTTAAAACTTTATGGCTTTAAGGATTTAGGGTTTAGGTGTTGGGTGTTAGAGTGTTATGATGTTACGGAGTTAGGTGGTTGGAGCATTGATAGGGTTGTTTTAAATGTATTGTTAGGGAGTTGTAAGAATGTTGTTAGGCATTGTTAGAGCATTGTAGTGCATGGTTAGGGAATTGTTAAGGCATTGTTAGGGTATTTGGGCATTGTTAAGGCACAGTTGGGCATTAGGGCATAAAGATGTATGGGCATATGCACTTCAGGGCTTTAGGGCTTTAGGGCGTTAGGGCATTAGGATGTTAGTGCATTAGAGTGTTAGGTTGTTAGGGAGTTATAGTGTTATATTTCAGATTCAAGTTTGGGTTTGGTTTCAGTTTTGAGTTCTGAGGATTAGGTTGTTAGGGTTTGAATTAGAGTTTTATGGTTTTAGAGTTAAGGGAAAAGTTAGGGTATTAGTATTAGAGTTAAAGTTAGGGGTAGGGTTAGAAAAAGAGGCAGGAGATCACAGAGCCCTATTTGTTTTATATCATTTTCTATTTCATTTTATTGGATTTCCATTTTCATTATGTTATTTTATTTTAATTTCTTTCCATTACATTTTGTTTCATTACATTTCACTTCAGTTCATTAAATTTCATTTCATGTCATGTCGTGTCATGATATTTTCTTATTGAGTTTTATTTCATTTTTATTGTATTTCATTTCATTTTTTTATAAGCATCTCAAATAAATGGTTTAACCTTACACCTAAGGTAACTGGAAAACAGCAAACAATGCCCAGTGAGTACAAGAAAGGAAGTAATACAGATAAATGCATAAATAAATAAAATACAGGCTGAAATATTAATACAAAATATTGGTGAAATTAAGAGTTAGAATTTTGAAGAGACAAATAAAGTCGACAAGCCTATAATCAGATTTATCAAGAAATAAACAGAGAGGATCAAAAGAAATCATATCAGAAATGAAAAAGAAGTACAACAGACACAAAAGAAATACCAAAAAATATAAATTTTTAAATAAAATACTACCAGGAACTATGCAAACTTTTAGATAGTCTGGAAGAAATGGATAAATTTCTAGAAATATGCAACATTCCAAGGCTGAATAAAGAAAAAACAAATTCTGAACCAACAGATTCCTACTATAAAATTTAATCAGTAATCAAAAAGGTCCTAACAAACAAGTTCTGGACCAGACAGCTTTACAGGTAAATTTAATGAATTATTTAAAGAAGAATTAACAGCTATTCTTCCCAAACTATTCCAAAAAGTACAAGAAAACAGGAGGCTCCCAAGCTTATTTTACAAGAAAATCATAACCCCGATTCCAAAACCAGGCAAAGATATTACCAAAAGACAACAAAAACTATCAGCTGTTATCTCTATTGTACACAGATGCAAAAATATTCCACAAAATATTAGCAAACAAAATTCAGCAATACATTAATAAGATCATGCACCATAACCAGTTTGGATTCTTTCCTAGCATGCAAAGTATTTTTTAATATGTGAAAATTAGTTAAAGTGAAATACAACAGAAACAAAGTGGCAAATAAAAATATGATGATCATATCAGTAGATGCAGAAATGATTTAGACAAAATCCAGCAACTATTTACAATAAAAACTCATAGCAAAGTGGGAGCATAGGAAACATATCTCAATGTACTAAAGCCCATACATTAAAAACCCACAGCTAATATCATACTCAGTGGTGAAAAGCTATAAGTATTTTTCTTAATATCAAAAGTAAGACAAAAATGCCTAACTTTACCACTTTCATTCAACATTAGTATTGGAAGTTCTTTGCCAGGGCAATATAAATAAATAAATAAATGGCATACAATTGAGAGAGAAAGAAGTAAAATGGTCATTATTTAAAGATTCAGAATAATATATAGATTCTCAAAGTTTCCACTTAAAAAAAAATATATATATGTATATATATATTAGAACTGATATATCAATTTACTAAAATAGCAAGATACAAAATTAGCCTTCAGAATCAGTTGCAATTTTATACACCAATAACAAACTATCAGAAAGACAAATTAGGGGACACTGGGATGACTCAGTGGTTTAAGCACTCGCTTTGCAACACTGGGGACCAAGGATTGAATCCCAGCCCCAGCCCATATGGACCCATGTGCTGAACTGGGGTGTGCTTCCCATGTGGGAGGCCCACAGTTTGGTTGCCCCCCACTTGGGCCCCTGGCTCGAGGGGACATGCCTGCTATGTGGGAGGCCCCCAGCCCAGATCCTGCACTGCGCTCCCCTGCCCACCTTTGTGGAAGGAAACCATGTTGAAAAACTGATGATGTACAACTATGGAGACTGCTCTGGGCTCTCCCTCTTCTCTCTCTGCCTCTGTCTCTCTGTGTCTCTGTCAAAAACAATAAAATAAATCTTTAAAAAAAAGAAAGAGAAATTAAGAAACAATCCCATTTACAGTTTAATCAAGAAAAAAATATACCTAGGAATAAATATATTTTTAACAAAGGAAGTAGAATGACTATACTCAGAAAAGTATAAGGCATTGACAAGAGAACTTAAATATACAAATAAATGGAAACATATATCATGCTCATGGATAGGAATTATTAATATAGTTAAAATGTCCATAGTACCCAAAACAATTTATACATGCAAAGCAATTCTCATCAAAATACCAATAGCATTTCCATAGTAGTGGAAAAAATAATTCTAAAATATATGTGGGACCATAAAAGGCCCCAAAAAGCTACAGCAATTCTGAGAGAAAGAACAAAGCTGGAGACATCACACTACTTGATATCGAAGTATCCCACAAGGACTTAGTAATAAAAACTGTGTCATTTTTCATTAATCCAGATACATAGAGTAATGGAACAAAATAGAGAGCTCAGAATTACACTAATGTATATATGGTCATTAAGTTTATAATATAAAAAGCAAGAAATTACATTGGGGTAAAAACAGTCTATTCAATAAGTGGTGCTGGGAAAACTGGACAGATTTGTGTAAACAAGTAAATGAAACTGAACCATCTTGTTACACCATGTAGACAAATAAACATAAAATGCATTAAAGACTTAAATTATCAGGCATTAACCTAGTAATATTTCACTGAAATATCTCCTCGAGCCTTGCATTGGCTTATAGTAACTCCCAAAGAAAGGGAGTTTGGCAAAGGGTTCCCAACACATTGTATAATCAGCGAATTGAACACATCCCTAATTTTCTATGAGTTCAACTTATGGCCTCATGTGTTATCAATACCATTTCCTAAAAACCTTCTCACAAATACTTAATTCAGACCAGTGTTTTTTCAATGAATGGAACTTAAAACTCTTATAATTGACCCAGTAATGTATGTCCTGAAGTTGTATTATGACAGTAATGAGACATTTATTTATAGATAGCATTGAGTGTTTATCTGCCCATTAAGTTCAGGATAAGATTGTTTGTTTTGTTTTTGTTTTGTGTTATTTTCAGGAAAAGCAACAGAGATATTCACTACCACCTGTAAAAAAATGGTGTAGTGACTAGCACAAATGTATTTTGTGCACCTGGCACCACATTGATTCAATGCTTAGTTTTTTGGTGGGGAAAGAAAGCCTGACTCTTCCATTATAGGCCCTCAAATTGTTTAAATAGACCTGTTTTTTTGTACATTTTGACAAACCTCATAAAAAATCTTGTGAATCGCAGGGCCCTCTTGGTGAATGGAATGTCGTATGTTCTGTAGAGCGCATAGGAAAATTAGGTAAAGCACTTGGAAACAGTAAGCCTCTAAAAAGCTCCATGCAAAACCCATTGAGTATGACCTTCTTCCAGTAAATAAACATTCCAAGTGTGATTTTAGTAAGTGGAACACATGTACATTTTGGAATGTATGTATAGTTATGAGAGTATATATACTTGTAGAAACCATCTTTCAACAAGAATCTAGTACTCTGTTATGTACAAAGCATTGCTTTAGTTAATGACAAAAAAATCTTGTAATGTACTTAGTAAGGTTTTAAACAAACGTTTTAAGAAATGTGTGTATGTTACCTGGAGAGGGGGGAGAATAGGGGGAGGAGAGTTATGGGGGGAGGTGGGAGTGGGCACCAGATATATGGTGGTGGAGGGGGACCTGATTCTGGGAGGTGGGCACATAAGGCAATGCATGGGTGATGTGATGTGGAGTTGTACATCGGGAAACTATCTAATTGTTACCAACCAATGTCACCCCATTAACTTTAACAATAAAAAAAGAGAAAGGTGTGTATGGATACTTACCCATCCACACTCTATAATAAACCTTTCAGTTCAGGAAGATGAAAAGGTTCTGGATATAGATGTTGGTGATGGCTACAATGTAATATGAGTGTAGTTAATGTCAATAAATTGTAAACTTAAAAACAGTTAATAAGAGAACTTGTATGTTATTTTACCAAAAGAAAAAATAGAAGTTGTAAAAAAAATCTGAATTTCAAACTTTGATTATTCTTTTAGAAATTATTTCCAAAATTCTAGTTTGTTCTGTTTCAAAGTTTCTATGTCACTTTTTATGGTTTCCTATAGGCAAGTAGACTCTAATCTTCTGATCATATCTCAGTCCCTCTGCGTACCTGTGTGAAGATATTGAGCTTCATAAAGTGTTTCTTAATTTTGCTCTCTCATCACTGAGACAGGATAGTTAATAAGAAGTTAGGTAGTCAGGAAGGTCCTCAGTGGCCATAGTGACCTCATCAAATGAGAATGTAGTGAGCACAGAATTCAGGTCAGTTTGACATTAGCCAAAACAAGATAACTGGTGCCAACTCTCTCTAGGCTCCATATTTACAGTATGTCCCTAGGGAGTAAACCCACAGGAGTGCCCCTAGATTGTCTCAAAGTTCTTTAAGTTTAGACAATAGAGCAAATTTCATAAGGTAATATTAACATGCAGACACCAACACCTGTACCTAAGCATTTAGGCAAATCATGCACAAGTACCTTTTAGTTTTAGTGGTGCGCAATCCATTTTGGGGTGTTTTCTCTCATTACAGAGCTTTGTCTATTCTTTCAATCAGATCTCTGTCACTTAATCTTTCTCCTCGAGTTCACATCCTCATTCTTTTTTATATCTCAATTCCTACATCAATTGTGCAGGGGACCTGGCTTAAAAAGGCAGGACTCATCCACCCTGGGGGTGGGTGGATGGATGAATAGATGGATGTATGTGTCCCTATAAGAAATATCTAAACCTGTAGAGAAATTTCATGAGTTTATTTGAGCTGAACTTATGACATTTGCTTGGAAGAAAAATCTTAATGGATTAACAAAATGTTCCAGATAATGAGAGTTTTGCAGCTTATTTTATACATTAGAGTCACAGGGGGAGACATGCAAGGATGGTCACATGGAATCCATTGGTGCGAAATGAAGTGGGTGGGAGAAAGCAAAGCAGGGAAACCTGTGGATTTGGATTAAAAAATCAAATGGAGAGACACATACTTTTACATGAGTGGGTCCAGGATAGTTAATTATTAATATTTACAGTGCATGGAGATGCTATTTAGGGAATAAGATAACAATGAGTGGTTATGTGGTCTCCTGCTTTGGTGCAGTGGATTGTATACTGAGGAGTCCAGAAAAAGGGATGATTCTGGCATTTCTAGGGTATGTAATCTTAGGTACAAGCAGTCAATAGGCAGGCTCGCTTCAGTCAATGATGGGCCTTGATCAAGAAAACTACAGTCCAAGTATGTGACTACCTGCTATGACATGTAGTTAGACATTTTGTGTTCAGGCATTCCTGTGTAGTTAAGTTCAGTCTCTGAGTTTGCAGGTTCTGCCATGTTGACCTCCCCTGAGCTTGTTTGGTTTACTATGTAACTTCTTTTCATCTACACATTCATCCAGAGGATGCATCCACTTCTAGGAAGTCTCAGTGTCATCATTGGTCTTGCTGAAATGTGAGACCATTGAGGATGGGGCAAGACCATGATCTTGGATGTCAGCCAAGAATTATTATTTTTTTTCTTTTTTCTCCCCAATAGGAAAGGTGTGTTAATGGGAGGCAGTCAGTTCTCATGGGCCTCCACCAACCCATAAGATATCATGATCTGATGCAAGTGTTGCTATCTCTCTCTCTCTCTCTCTCTCTCTCTCTCTCTCTCTCTCTCTCTCTCTCTCTCTCTCTCATTATTTGGAGCCACTATAACATTTATTTATAATTCAAGGGCACATCATATACCTCTTCAGTTCTTACAATCAGACCATGAGATGGTTTTGTCATTTTTAAAAAATTTACTGTTATTTTTTGTGGTGGTTGCATTTTAATATGGACTATCCAATTTTCATTGGAAGAACACAAGTGTCATTTATGTTATTAACATGATTCCAGTTAGTTGAATAATTAGGGATTTTAAGGTTTTAAAGGCTCTAAGAATACAGTGCTGTAAATTACTATCACCATCTAAACACTTTTTTCAGAGGCCAGGAAGACAGTGAAAGTTTTATAAATAGAAATAAATTTTCTGTGTCTCAATAGCCATATTCAGTAGGGTATCACATTACTCATATCCACTCCCCAGGGACTGCCTAGGCCCAGCCCCTAAAGATAAATCTTTCTGTCAGAATCTTACAGGAAAGGGGAAACAAGACCCTAAATAGAATTAGCTGGTTTTCGGCACATACACAAAACATTGTCCTTTGTCAGTTGCCTAATCCCTAGCCTTATTATAATGTGATTATTATAAAATGACCATATAGGCTTACTCCTCCCCCCAACCTTTCATAAGTTTTACAGTGGGCATTCTGGGAAGAAACATGCACAGTTGGAAAAATGTGATATCTTGAGCAACCTATCTATCAAGACTGTCAATCAGAAGACCTCACACCTGTAAGTGTGTGCCCTTCCATAAGGAAAAAAAAAAAGCCACTCAGACCTTGTTAATGGAGCCCTAGAGTAATTTCCTCTTGCTCTGGCCTCATTTCTTCTTGGAAGTGGACTTTTTTTCTTTACTATTTTTACTTTTGGTGAACTATTCTTTCATCTCTGTACTTTGGTGTCTTGCTCAAGTCTTTGTTCAGAATGCCAATAACCTGGACACTATGCCAAAGAGGGCTCTGATTCTCTGGTGAGAATTTCCCACATGGTGGAGATCAAGGAACAACTGTGTGGGAGCTTAAAGTCAAGGTTACCAGAATTGAGAAGGGTATGATAAAGTTCTAGATGTTTTCAGAAAATGGTAACAATCATTTGAGATGTTGAAGTAAAATCTACTGATCTCTTACTCAGGACTGCATTCAGGTTCTGATGCTAATCAATGAATTTCTCTAAGCATTTCCATTACATAGCTCCCTTCACAGTTACAATGATCTCCTAACCTGTTCCACCCTTCCATGTTTTCTTTTTCTTTCTTTAAAATTTGTGAACATCTTGTCATGTGACTCTGGGTTCCCCTTAATTTTGAAACTGTTTCACTTTCCTAGTTCTTTCTGTACCTTAGAGACCAGGAACCTCAAACCAATATTCTAAAATTAATTTTACAGGCCACGCTCCCTCATTTACTCAACCAATTTAAAAAAATTATTTTTGTTGTTTTTGACAGAGAGAAAGAGAGAGATACAGAGTCAGAGATAGAGAGAAGGGGAAGGGCCCAGATCAGTCTCCATTGTCGCTCATCATTGGTTTTTCCACATAGTTTCATTCCACAGGTGGGCTCGGGGCTGCACAGGGCAGGAATTGGGCCGGGGTCTCACCCCAGTGAGAACAGAACTGGGGGGACTCTCCAGTTCAGCATATGGGTCTGCATTGGCTGGGGCCAGGATTCGATCCTCGATCCCCAGGGCTGCAAAGTGCGTGCTTAACCCACTGAGCCATCCTGGCTTCCCCACAACCCATTTTAAATAGTGGAGTGGATATTGCCTCAAAAAAACAAAGAGACTGTGCTTCTGCACAAGTGGAAAGAGGCTTTGTTGAAGAAACCTTAGATTGCTTATATTGTTTGCTGCTTCAGTGTCAGGACCAGGTTTGGAATGTCGCCAAGTGAAGATTTTAGGTGATCTGATCTTTAAATTATGGATAGATGCTGGGAATGAGCTACAGATGTTCCATCAAAATAACGTCTCACCTGCGGAGATTTCTCTGCCAGCTCTCAAGTGCTTTTCCAAGTAGGTTTGTACTCAGGAATGCAGCTTTTGGGTTAGTGGATAGTATAAGTCATTTTAGATGCGGTGAGAGAGAAAACTGATGATGGAAGACTTCAGCCAAACAACATGCAGTAGCTAAATGTTTTCAATATGGACACCTATTTTTAACCTCCTGATAACAGAGTAAATACCCTCTCCCACCCCCCACCTCCGCTGCTAGATGCATACAGGATTATTGGCCAATTTTTAAAGCAAATAATCATGTATTTATTGACACAGGGAAACGAAACCAAGAAATGATGCATAATCTGTTATAAAACCAGGGTCCAGTGCTGCCTAATTTCAATCATGTATGAGCAAATGGGGCACAATGAGAGTCAATGTGAACGAAAGGGCAGGGTTGGAATCTGATATGGCATGCAAGAAATTTCTCTTTAAACAGAAACGTTGGGCTCTACTCAGGTTGTCTTAGGGGGATTTATATATAATTGCTTATAGGCAACCATTTTACCCAAGCCAAAAAGAGTTCATTAGGCTCCAACATATTTCAGAATGCTGTCCTTTTTTGGAATGAAGGCTTTTAAAATGTCAGTTCACAATAGATCAATTAAAATTTCATTGAGCTATTCACTGGGTGGGGAGTTTAGAGGTAGGGAGTGAGGGAAGTAGGAATGAACAATAAGTTGTGTCAAAGTAGTAAATTATTCTTTTATAAAATCCTTGTGACTTTAGTCTTACTACCTTTTCATAGTCTTATTACTTTACTTCCCAGGCATAAAACCCTGAGAAAACTACCAAACTGACTAGTGTCCATACCCCCATAACGTTGTCAGAGAACCTAAGTTATTTCAGAGATGTTTTTATTCTTACCCTAAGTTGACTAAATTTCTAATTTAATGCAATGAGACTATCAGCTTCTGGAATTAAACTTAGGGAAGAAAGAGTAATCTTTCATGATTCCACTTATTCCACTAGCATGTTCTCAAAACCAGAGTCATTCATGTCTAATGCCTTTTCTCCAAACTTTCCAACACCTCTCCCCAACCTTTGACCAGTCATTCAGGTCAACGTTTTGTTTTATAACAAGCCTATCACTATGGGTGTAAATGGTCTTTCTTACAGTGGCTTGTGATCATTTTCTTTTTAAATGAAATTGAGATCCTTAATCCTGCTCAGCAATGTATCAAGAACAAGTGATACATTTTTTTTTTAGATTTATTTTATTGTTTCTGAGAGAGACAGTGAGAGAAAAGGGAAGGCCCAGAGAAGTTGTACACCAATCAGTTTTTCAACATAATTACCTACATTTAACAGAGGTTGGCATGGGGTTATGAAGGGTGGGAACCAGGCTGAGGGCCTCACACATAGAAATCTTGCCCCCATGAGCCAGGGGCCTCCAAAATGTGGGGCACACACCCATGAGCCAGTGGCTTCCAACATGGGGAGCACTCTAAAGGTGGGAACCAAACTGGTTGTCTTCCACATGAGAATCACACCTCAGTTCTGCATATGGATTCGCATGTGCCAGTGCCAGGACTTAATTCTCAGACCATGGGGCTTCAAAGCAAATGCTCAACACCCTAAGCCATCCCAGCATCCCCAACAACAAGCAATAATCTTTGATCCCAGGGAGTGATGTAAGATACAGGAAAACTATCAGGATTGACTGAATCTCACTCCAGCTGAGTGATTAGGGTCTTAGTTTTAAAGACATGTTAGAGACTTAGATAAATATCTACCTGAATTATAATTCTGAAAATAGCATTTTAAAGTCAAATTCACATATTTATGAGACCAGTTTGAGATAAAATTGTTCTTTTTGTTGTTGAAGACAAATCCTAGCCTTTGGTCTTTGGTTGATCTTTGGTATCCAGCTTGCAAAAGACATATAAAGAGGAGCACATTGTATACAACAGCAAGATATTATTTCTATAATGACAAGAAAAAGAAGGGTGAGAAATGCTTCCTTTACATCAGGAATTCTGGGAAGCCAGGAAGTAAGTGAAGAAAGATCAAGGCCAAAAAAACCTTTCCTGTGTTTAATGCTGGACACTATGTCATAGACCTGTTTTACTTTAATTGTGAGTTATATGAACAATTAAAACAAGATATTCCTTTGATATCTTTACACCCAAAGTTATGTATTAATAAGAGTTCAACTATAGAAGCCCTGTTTTCAAGAACAGCTTCCCTGGTTTGTACTAGTTCCTCTCCAATAGTATGGATGGCATAGGAGGTTGCATTTAAAGCTTTTACCATGGACCTGGCCAGTTTAATGATTTGTACATTGAAGGCAATAGTAAGTTTGCTGACTTTTACATTCAGATCAAGAGTCATGGCTGGCACTACAAACAAATACAGAGCTTTATATTCTGCTGGGTGTTTAAAGATGTAAATGACAGTCACAGTAGGATCTGAATCTAGTTGCCTGTAGTGCTTGTTCTGATGAGGCTATCAGGACATGATTATTGTGAATATTCTAAGTGAACAAGGTCCCCAACACTGTATCATGGTGCGTTAGAATAAACAGTTTTTCCACATGTGAGAAAACATCCAATGGGTAATTTCACGTGTGCATTTTCATAGCTGATTGTGAGTGTGGAGCTGCAATTTAGAGCCAAACCACTCGGCATAGGGTAAACCAAGTTGACAGAGGATGGCAGCAAGAACTAGAGAAGAAGAACAAAGTATTGAGTTACATTTCACCCAAATTGAAATGGTAAACTAAAGAGAACTTCAAGCCATGGATTCTGAAATGCTACAATAAGGCCACATACTTACAAAGTGTTATGTCTCTATCTTTTTCTTATGGCTTCAAAA
>PVKE010049004.1:0-11403 GCA_004027555.1 Craseonycteris thonglongyai | reverse complement strand
ATCGTATCAATGTACGGTATATTACGGTATGTTCGAAAAATGTCATTCATTAAAACTTTAATTAAAAAAAGAACTGGTGTTGCCTCGGAAGTGGGGGGTAGTCTTATACAGCGAATATAGGCCTAAACCTATGTTTTAACTGTAAAATTAGGGGGTCGTCTTATACGCCCGGTCGTCTTATACGCCGGAAAATACGGTACTCAAATTTGGTGAGAGCAGGTTCTATAGCCACTTCTAACTTTAAACGGGCAGGGAAGAGCAAGTCTTCCATGTGTCTAGGAAGAAAAGAGGGAGTAAAGTATTTATAAACATGCCTTAATAATAGGTGGAGCAAACCATTTTGTCAACACCCTACTTTCCTCTCTGGTTAATTTCCCTTCCCATTACTCATCACCCAATGGCATGTCATATATTTGACTAGTTTTGGGCTCTCTCCATTAGACTATGAGCCCCATTGGAAGAGAGCTATTTGTCTGTTTTTATCATCAGTGTATCCCCAGAGCCTAGAGAAGTTCAGGTTCATAGTCCATAGTCCATAAATATTCACTGTTTGTAGATAAATCAGTCAATGAAGTCATTTTTTATTTATCCTCTTACTTTTCAGATGGCTTCTAATGTGGTGTAGTTTATGTTTTGTTTTCTTTTTACACTTTAATGAAGCCGGTTTATTTTGAGCTGTTCTGAAAATATACTGTGAGTATTTTTCTCTGGGTTTCCTTCATGTTTGTCTGGATGGCCTGTGAATCTCATGGAAGATCTTAGGGCATCTGCAGGTTGGCTATTTCATTCCTTCTGGGTCCTTCTATGACCCAGGAGAGCATGAGAGGGAGACCAGATCAGGATCTGTCCCAGTGGTCATCTGACCTCGCTCAGTAAAGTCTGTTCTAATTTATTATCATGGCTGCTGTCAATAGAACGACAGTGCAAGAGGCCATGAGTCACTTCTGGGTTTTTATTCATCTTAGTCTTTCTATAGGAACATGCATTCTGTGGTCTGCATGCTTTCTAGATATCCTAGAGCCCAGAAACGTATCTAACCCTACTGGGAGTTTCTCATCCAATTCAGTGTTCTCTCTATAAATGAGAAGGTCTGTTATAAGAAGCTTCACTTCCTTAGACATTCAGTCTCCATGGATGAATTTCCAAACCAATAAAAACAGGGACACCATTTCATCATTTCAGTGATGAAAGAGTTTTGCTTATCTGGTCAGTCTACTTAGTGCCAGACAGGAGTTTTCCATTATAAACCGCCAAATAATAGGTTTCAAATTGCATCCCTCCTTCCCCTTCTTTGTCGGGCTTGAACCTGAGTCTCTGGTTCTTCCTGTCCAGCTCTTGGCAGCACAACGGGGTGGGGGATGCAGCCACAGCAATCTCATAGCTCTGTGGAGCACCACTTCTCAGTCTCCGCAGGGACGTGGCGTTGTGTGAGTTACGTAATCTCTTTTAGCTGTCCACAAAAATAATACATTAAGAGGAAGAGGTCAGAAAATGCATTCTTTTTTGTTTAACTTTATCCATAACCACATATACATATTAGAAATGCACGAGTTTATGTGAACAATTCTTTATTTCAAGGGGGAATATCAACTCTAAAATGCATTTTTACATTTTCTTTTTTTTGACTAAAGGCACAACATGAACTAACACTGTGTGTATGCGTGTGTGTGTGTTTGCGTGTGTGCACGTTTCCATGTAATATATACCCATCTGATACAACAAATTCTAGTTCCTGACTTTTTAAAGGTGCTAAAAGTAATCATGTGCCAGACCTTTGCTGATAATCATATTCCTTCAGGTTACCTTGGTGATTTGACTTTTTAAAGTGCATTGTTGAAACAATATGCATTCACTGACTTGCATGACAAATAAATTACTGGTTTGAAGTGTTGAATGCTCCCTCAAATTTCATCACAGCATTGCAGAACAATTATAGTTATAATTGTGCTTCCTGTTTAAAAAGTAACTCTTAATTTCTGTTCAGTTCAACAAATTTTTCTGAGTGTTTATCCTTTGTCCAACACTTTGCTTCTTGTTGGAGACAAAGAAGAAGAGAAAGTCCTAGGAGTCCTAGGATTTGGTGTATTCAAGTGGGTGAGTGACTTTAATGATTTCTTCACTAAGGTGTATGTCTCAAGTGTCAGAAAAGATCCTACATCAAATGTCTTCAGATTATGAGTCTCTTCAGGCCTAGCCTTCCCTCCTCTAGTTTGAATTTGTTCATACATACTGGATTTTCCAGATTTTGTTTTTTCTACCTCATATACCAGTTCTCTGCTTTACTGGATCGAGGTATAGTATATAGGGCCTGGTAGAAATAATGCCCCTTATGATTATTACAAAATCATAAGCAAGTAATTCTATAAAACAATACCACACTCAAGCACACTATACTACTTTAAAGATTTATTTTATGGCTTTTGACAGAGAGACAGAGACAGACATATAGAAGGGGAGGGTCCAGAGCAGTCTCCATAGTTGTACATCATCAGTTTTCAACATTGTTTCGTTCCACACAGGTGGGCGGGGCTGCATACCGTAGGAACTGGGCTGTGGGTCTCCCAAATGGGAGGCATGCCCCCTCGAGCCAGGGGCCGAACCAAGGGGCAAGAACCAAACTGAGGTTCTCCCACATGGGAAGCACACCCCAGTTCAGTAGTATATGGGTCCGCATGGGCCAGGGCTGAGACTTGGTCCTCGGGCCCATGGACTGCAAAATGAGCATTTAACCAGCTGAGCCATCCTGGCAACCCTGCTATACTACTTTAAAAAGGGCTTTACTTCTGCAGGACCCTGTATATTTCTAGACACTAAGCTCAGCACAGGAGATAAATTGTGAGGAACAGAGAAGAGTCATTTTTTGTAAAATTAATCTCATCATAAAACAGTGGGGCTTATGTATATATTTTCTTGAGTTAGAGTGATGGCGGTGGCATTTTGTGTTTCTGGTACTGGGATGCCAAAGCTAGTCATAGAAAAAGAGACATAAAGTTGTTTATATAATCCACAAGCATTTAAGTTCTAAACTAGAGCCTTTGGGCACTGATAGTGTAAATGTAGAAATTTCAAAAGTAATATCAACATAATTTAAAAATTGATAGGGTGTGGGGAATAAAAGAGAGAGAAATGTGTGCTTTCTTGAGAGTTCTTATCTTATAATTTCCTTGGTAACTGAGTATGTTATTAACTAAAGTAGAGAATAAAGAAATAATGTGTAGAAATGGGGTATGATTTCAGGAGACTATGTGCTATTTTAAAGATGTTAAATTTGTTTTTATTATTTTTTATTATTTATTTATTTGTTGGAGTGACATTGGTTGGTAAAAATTACATAGGTTCCAGGCATACAATTCTACATGACATGTCTATGTGTTGCATTTTGTGCTCACCACCCAGAGTCAGTTCTCCATCCATCACCACAGAGAGTCATTTAAATGACTATGTTAAATAAAAAAGTTATATTTAGAAAAGTCTAAATCTCAAAGAGGAAATCGGAGCTGGAGATGGACAAGTAGACCTCATCTAAATTCAGTTACATTACGTTGAAGAGTGCTTTGAAAGAGTATGTGGAGTGTGAACCATTAGCATTAGTCCTGGACTAATTTTTCTTTTTTTCAAATGAGGATTGAAATGGGCAATGCTTGTATCTCCCCAATATTTATATGTCGAAACCTAATATTCAATGGGATGGTATCAGGAGATGTAGCCTTTGGGAGGTGCTTAGGTCATGGGAATGGAGCCCCAACGAACGGGGTTGTCCTTACAAAAAAAGATCCCAAGTATTCCCTATGCTTTCCAACATGTGAAAATACAGAAAAAAAGGGGCCATTTATGAACCATGAAGTAGTTCCTTGTCAAACATGAAATCTGTTGGCAACTTGACCTTGGAGTTCTCAGAGAAATTGTTACTTGATGGTAGTCATGTAGTAAATTAATACTAAAGCACAAAGATAGTATCATTATTTTTTATTGTATTACTGCTAAGTCTGAAAGAAGACCTAAAAGAGGATGATGACATGATTGATAGATAGATGATAGATAGATAGATAGATAGATAGATAGAGACAAATAGATAGTGATGATGATAGATAGATAGATTATTATCATTAAATAATTACCATGTGACAGGACCATAATAAATGTTTTATATGTATTATCTTATCTTCTATTCACAACAGTGCTAAGTATAAGTCCACTTATTACATATATTTTACAGAAGAGGACCCTAAAATTCAGAACAGCTAGGAAATAGATCAGCCAGGATACTAACCCTGATTTGTCTAACAGTAAAAGTCTTCTTCAAATACCCACACAATAATCTTTTGCCTTTCTTTTGTCCATCCATTCATCTACCCAATCTATCAGTTAACCAACTAAATAATACTATTAAGTTCATGTTCTCTGTCAGTGATTGCCCCCCAAATAAACTCATAGACTAGTGTAGCAAACTGAAAATTTAGAAATTCTTTTACAGTTGGCTAATAATCTATTTCTAAGAAACTACTACTTAAATGCCCAGAATGAAATGCTTTGCCTGGAAACACATTATCACTATCATTTGTATTAGCAGTAAGAGCTTTCTTTTATAATGAATTATCACATAAATGTTTTGGTTAAACAAACAAAAAGAATCAGTAAAAAATTTATTATTTACATGTTAATGAATTTCCCCTGCTAAGAAGTTTGTATCAGTACATCAGTAAGTGGACAGGTCCTCTAGAAGGAAGTTTTTAAGAAAAATTTCAAGTATATGTAGCTGTTTTTTATTTTAATTTATTATTGGATAGAATGCCATTGACCTTCAGTCCTTTGCTCTGGTTCCTGGGGTATCCCTACTCAGCGGGATGGCCCATCTTAAGCCATGTGTTCTCGGATATAGAACATCTCTGTTTCTCACTAGGCATCTCCTACTTTAGGGTTATGGTGATTCTCATTTCTGTAAACACTGTAATGCTTTGTACCTTTGAGGTGCTTTCTCAGAAACTTTCCCAAATGTTGGCATCAGTTATCAATGGTGAAGCCAGAGTTTGACTTTGAAAGCTGCTGAAGACCCAGTAGCTATAAGGTCAAGGCCCAAAGTGCTGTATTTCTCTGAAATTTCCCACTACCATGTGAAGAAAGTTGTACCACACAGGAAATGTGGTTTCTGAGCCTTCATTCCTGAGGAACAAACATCAGTGAAGCCAAACTTAAGGCATGACCCAAATCCTCCAGGGACAAGGACCTTGGTGAGCAGCCAGGGACTATTAGCTTCAAGTGTGGAGTCTGGTCAGTATTAAATTCTAGCTGGGAAGCAAACGAAGACAGTCCCAAAACACAGGGCAGCAAGAAAGAACCCTTAAGCATGGAGCAGATCTCTGGGGAAAGCTGATTCTATAGAATCATGCCAGAGCTCAGCCTCTTTTGAAAAATTTAAATATGTATCCCCAAGTGAGGTCTCTGCTTGGTTTTGAGGACACAGTGTTCTAAGCCAGGTATCTGGCTGTCAATTATTTGTTTTTGTGTCAAGGGTATGATCCTGTTTAATGATTTTGACTCTGTAACCAAGAGAAAAGAGTATATTCATCAAAATACAATGTGCTTTGCTCAAAGATCCCCTAGGAGACAGAAAGAGAGAGAGAGAGAGAGAGAGAGAGGGACTGGTTGGTTACGCATATATAATTTGTACCATTTATTGAGCATTTATTCTGTTTCAGGTAATTTCCATACATGAAAATTATGTAACTCTTACGACAAAACTCTAGATATTAAATATTATTAGGCTCATTTTTACCAATAATGGATCCAAGGCTTAGAGTTACCTTAAACAACTTGCAACAGTCCAGGAATTGTAAGTGGTGAAACCAAATTCAAAGTATATCTTGCTCTTTATCACCATTATGAGTTAAAATACGATTTCCTGGCTTCAAATTTATTTTACAGTTTTGGTCACAAAGCTACATGAGGCAGAATATTGACCTCTAAAAAATAAAAATATTTATGTAATAAAGCAAATAAGCAATAACATTATAGTTCGTGATGTACTGAAAATCATATTACCATCATTGATCACTCACCTTATTTATAACATTGGCCAGAGACTACATGTAGTGAAGACTTGAAAGTACAATAAACAGAATCAGTTCTCCAAACTTAACAGTTTCTCATCGTATGAAGCATTCAACAGCATGCTATAGACCCAACGAGGATACTCCAAAGATCTGAGTAATGCCGGCATATTTAACCTTGTAGTACTAATATTATGACTTTTGATAATAGTCGTTAACGTTTATTACTCATTTACAGTTTTCAAACCTTGGTATTTTTATTGCTTCATAAAATTAAGTAAATCCTCTAGGGTCTACTTGGAAGATGACTCACATGAACATCTAAATTAGACTAATACATCATTTCAAAAGATGGGGGACAGAAGAATAAAAACAAATACATATGATTTCACAGTAAGGGAAATATGCATCTTAAAGCCCTTTGTAAACTCTACAGTCTTGCCCCAGGTATTAACCTTGTAATAAGTAGAGTATTTTTCTAGACAGAAGACGCACTCCAGAATGACTGGAGTGGTGGGGACTCAACCCCTGTTGACAGGAAGTATTAGTGCCTCAGGATGCAGCTCCCTCCTTTGCAAACATCTCCCAAACAGTGAGAGACAGAACTTCCTCGATTTAAGTCAAAATCTGTTCTGTTGTGTGCTAAGGTTTCAGGAAGCCAATCAATACTGCCCTCTCTTTCTGGAGTTTGGAACCTATTGAGAGCTGGAAGAAAAGGTGACGGTGACCAACCTGAGAATTTTGTGCTGCTTGACCCACGGCCACAACCAAATCCCCTAATATATCACCCGCTCTGAAGCAGAACCTTGCCCACAAAGCTTCAGTTTGTCAGGCCGGTATATCCCAGGATCAGTAGCGATGTAGGGGTCACTTGGGGATAGGCAGTTCAAGAACGACAGGAAGAGAGGGATGGAACTCCCACTACTCTCTCTCTTTACCACCCCAACAAGATGATTGCTAATGAGAAAAGTAACACGGGAGGCCTTGAAGAGACACAAAAGCCTACTCCTTCCCCAAGACAGGATGGTTCCTTTGTTCTATGGAGAGGTAAGAGTTCCTTTGGAACTTTTTAATTCTCAGGCTTTGCTCCTTAACCCATTTCCTGTTTAGGAAAAAACAACAACAAAAAATGTGCAGCTCACTGCCACATTCATTGCATTTTACATAAACACGTTCTTAGAGGCTGAAGCAAATCTGACTGGTTTTCGATGTGAAAATAAAATATAAAAACTGTTCTTGGAGTTGTTTGTAAACAAAACTAGTCTCTACTTCTAATGGAACAGAAAAGCATATGATGGTCAGTATATAATTTCTTTTTTCATGTGGTAAACTGAGGGTCAGGTTAGGACTGTAATCTGCGAGTTATCTCAGTATAGCTGTAGCCTCAATTGCCGCTGGCCAGTATTCTCAGGGTTGAGGGTGTGGGGGTAGGAAGGGGAAATGGGTTAAACTCTTGGTCTTATCAGTTAATTCTATGGCTGACCAGACATGCACTGTCCTCAGGAGACTGGAGCAATCGTTTCTTAGGCCAGTCCTTCGGCTTTATTCATGACCCTTTCCTCCCATGTCCAGAAATCAGTACTTTGTTTCTCCTGTCGGAACTGCTGATGGACAGTTTATCTCTCACCCGCTCCATTACAGCTAAATAGGACAGAACAGTAATTTGAATTAAGCCTGAAACCCTATTGTATTCCAGGCCCCAAATGCGCTGCTTGTTTTATTATGCACAGCCTCACTGCCTCACATATAATGCTTCAGTGGTTAAGCAGTAACTTCATGTGACAACTTAATGGTACTCATTTAATACAATATTTTGCACACAAAATGCTCCTAATTTGCATGTAAACACCTCTCCATTATCAAATCCTCAGAGAAGATATAATGCTTGAACATCCATGTCCTTTCCCTTTTAAGTGAGACTAACAATACCATTCTTTACCCATTTTTCCTTCCAGTCTAGCCTACTTAGAACCCACCGTGGGCTGTTCTGAGTGTCCAAAGGTGAATTGTTCAAAAGCACTGCTCTCCTGTACCTCACTTTATCGGGTCCAGGTGTCAATAGAACATTTATAGGTTTCCTCGTGACCAGTCCTACACATTCTACATTGACTAAGAAGAAGAAAAGAATGAAATAATATACATCCCCAATACCATTCCATGTATTTCTTCATTCACTTATTTCACAAGTATTTATTGAGTGCCTACTATGTGACAGGTGCTATGGCAGAATTTACGGAAACAGCAAGGAACCAAACAGATACAATTTCTTTCCCTCATAGAATGTACATTCAACTGGGAGAGGCAAAGAAGTATAAAAGGTACATAAGCAAAATATATGGGGGTTTGATGTTGACTCAGGCCAAGAGAAAACATTCAGAAATCATGTATGTTGTGGGTGGGGTATGGGGTGGCATTTTCAGTGCAGTCGCTCGGGCTGGCCTCACTCCACGCATAAAGGAATGAACAACGCACAACTGGACGTAGTGACCACATGTGTCTTAGTGGATGCCGAGGGGGAGAGAAATAAGAGTGGGTCCCTCAGATTAAGAGGGAAGTTATATAAATAAAATGAAAAGCAAGCAGCTTTCCTGGTACCTATAAAAATAGTGTGATGTGAACTAAAAAGTATGAATAGCTCAGCGGTCTGCCTCTGCTCTAAAAACTCTTAGACCCTAAGTAAAAGTGTCTTAAAACCTGGGACATGGTGCGACAAAGAGCCAGGTGACTGTTTTCCATCACAGACCCCATTGGAAATGCAGTGCTGGGGGGACTGTGAAGACAGACAGGTTCTTGCTTTCTGTCTCACCAGGATACCAGGCAGTCTGTCTGTGCTAAAGCATCCAGAAGGTAAATTTTGTGAACTTCACCTCTATTGCGTGGACTTCACCCATTGAGAGGAGTGTTAATTATAACCCATGCCCACTGGCACAGGGGCGTTTGTTTCCTCGCAGAGGATGTTAGCAAGTCCCAACCATTGTGTTGTCCTCCCTGCCCTTCACCTGTAAGGCTCCTCACGTTCATTCCCTTATGATTCCTGGCCTTCTGCTCTCTGGCTTTACTTCTTAGGGGCCCGGGCTCCCTCTCATGAGCAAGCATCTTAGCCTAATACCACAGCCTCCTGCAGCAGCCTTTTCCATGGAATCTCTTAGAACTGTGGGGAACTGCCCAATGAGGACATTTTCCTATTTCTCGCTGTGTTTCTTTCCTTTTTTTTTTTTTAAGATTTATTTTTACTGTTTTTGACAGAGACAGAGAGACAGACAGAGCGAGACAGAGAGAAGGGGGAGGGCCCAGAGCAGTCTCCATAGTTGACAGCATTCGTTTTCCATATAGTTTCACTCCACAGGTGGGCACGGGGCTGTGCAGAGCAGGAACTGAGCTTGGAGCCTCCCACATAGGCCCGGGGCAAGAACTGAACTGGGGGCACACCCCAGCTCTGCAGATGGGTCCGCCTAGGCCGGGGCTGAGATTCAATCCTCAGGATCCGGGGCTGCAAAGTGAGCGCTTAACCTGCTGAGCCATCCCAGCTTACCCTCACTGTGTTTATTTTTGTTGAAGAATCACTCCCTGCAGAATCCCAAACACAAGCTGCTGGGGATGGTTATGACACTGATGCCTGTAAGCACCTACATAAGCATATTAGTTTTGGTTATTTTTCAGCCCATCACAGTGAGGAGCAATACCTTTGTTATGGATTTCTTAAGACCCTATGTTATTGAGTATTTCAGGTTTCAAGTAACATTTCTGCCCCATCTTTTTCAGCAGAAGAAGACGGAGCCCTCATGTCCATTTCCATCTAATTTTCTTTCTCCCCATGCTTTATTTTTAGGAAGGTTCAACAGCTTAGCCCTCTTTAACTATGCCTTTCTGTTGGTTCCTCTCCAGCTCTATGATGCTAACACAATTTACTGGTGGTCAGCACGCTCTTACCTTCCATTTCTTCTTCTTTTGAGGCATAGGTGGATGTTCCTGCAGCATCCTCTGTAGATTTTCATCTTCATGAGAGAGACAGAGTAAATTACCTGTGGGCGTGACAAAAGGCATCCATTGTCCAAAACAAGGCAGTCCTCTTTCACCCTCCTACATAGGATAGCCCCACCCGGGCGGCATGGTCCTGTCAGATCAGTATCTAGACCAGGCCTGTTGTTGACTTATCGTTGTTCTGTGTGGTTCCCTGTGGGGTGCTGCTGGACCCCTTGCTTCCTTAGAGTTGCAGGTCCCCACCAAGGCAATGTGTTAGCTGTGTTCAGAACCACAGCCGAGCTGTTTGCATGTGATACACTCAGAACAGCTTTGAGCAGCCAACGTCCTTCTTCTTGATCTTTCTCAAATACGTGCAAGTTTTCCTTTGCCTTTTTGTACAACTCTTCTGATCTTATGGAAGTTTTACCTTTTTATTATGACTTCGCTCTTAAAAGTCTTAGATATTTTCTGTGTCTGGTTGCAGTCTATGGATCTCTGCCTTCCTCTTTGCAATAAAACCTCCTTCTTACATATGATTGGGGGTGGAGATATTGTCTTCTGTCCCAATATCAACAAACAAATAAACAACACCCCGCCTTTTCCCTAAACTTTCTTCAAAAGCATTCAACCTAAATGAATCCCCTTTCCCCTTTCCCCTCTGTGCAGTCTGGTCTCAGTGACTCAAACTCTTATGAAACAAGCCTCTTCCTACAGAAGCACATTGCTTCTCTAATGTGTGTCACCCTGCAGTCCTACTGTGAGAGACAAACACCTAGTTTTTAAGCCAGTTCCATTTAAGAAGCTCAGTTCCTAGAGAAGGAGTGGATGCTACAGGCACGGGACTTTCTACTTTTTTTTTTTAATTTTTGAGTTGATAGGTATTGAGATCCTCTCCTTGTCATTCCAAGAATATGACACAATCCCTACGTAGTAGAGACCTTATTTTTTAAAATGTAATCACTAGTAAAATCCACTACTCTGGTTTTCATGAGTGAGCTGCATTCGGAAGCCTGACGCTAGGCCTCGAGGATGTGTGCAGCTCTCTGTCAGCACAAACCCGGACTTCGAGCTCTGGAGCTGAGGCTGAACCTAACTGCAATCATTGTGTTAAATCAGTGTCTGGAGCTCTTAGAAAAACAAACAAACAAACAAAAAACTCATGATGGGAGAAAGAAACGATCTCATCTCATCTATTAATGGGCCCAAACATTTTCTTCATTATCTGCTCCCTGATTCAATTCCCATGTAAGTCAAGTCAAGGTCAGCTCTGGTGGCCTTCATGCTAAGGCCCCTGGGATGTGCTTAGTTAGAGCCAAGGAGGCATCACCCAAGCCCTTACCTTCTTTTTTTTTTTTTTTTTTTTTTTTTTTTTTTTTTTTTTTTTTTTTTTTAT
>PVKE010049003.1:0-11402 GCA_004027555.1 Craseonycteris thonglongyai | reverse complement strand
GTGCATAGTTATTTCTATTTTACTTTTTGACAGATAGAGAGAGAGACAGAGACAGAGACAGTTAGAGAACCGAACTGTGGGAACTCCCCAGTTCAGCACGTGGGTCCTGCCTGGGCCGGAGCCGGGATTCGATCCTCGGTCCTCATGGCCTCAAAGCGAGCGCTCAACCCGCTGAGCCGTCCCGGCTTTCCCCCCAGGATGTAGTTTAAAGGACAGCTTCTGCTCCAAGACTGCCCACCTCCAGCCCCTTCAAGGAGAGCTCACACATTCTCTGTGGTGAGGAAGGTGCCCAGGGGTCCCTGACTGGTATTCTTCTGCCCAGGTGTCCTGGGAGGAAGTAAAGAACGAGATGGTGGGAGAGAAGGGCCTTGCACCCGAGGTCGCCGACCGCATTGGGGACTACGTTCAGCAGCATGGTGAGGAGCAAACCCTGCCTCCCTAGGAGCCATCACACTGCCCTTAAGGCTAAAGATGAAACTCTTGTCTCTGTATGTGTATATGTAGGGGAGGGAGAGAGAGACAGAGAGAACACACATGAACACACATGTAATCCAGGAAAAAAGGTAGAGCCCCTACCTTTTCCTTCCTGACAGTTGTTCTGGCTCACAAATCTGTCTCTCCAGGTGGAGTATCCCTGGTGGAACAACTGCTCCAGGATCCTAAACTGTCTCAAAACAAGCAGGCCTTAGAGGGCCTAGGAGACCTAAAGCTGCTGTTTGAGTACCTGACCCTATTTGGCATCGCTGAAAAGGTGAGTCAGGTTGGGAGCTCTAGCTGAACTCTAGGGCTTTCAGTCCTTGATCCTCATCTGGCACTGACCACATTCTTGTCCCCATAGATCTGCTTTGACCTGAGCCTTGCTCGAGGGCTGGACTACTATACTGGGGTGATCTATGAGGCAGTGCTGCTACAGACCCCAGTCCGATCAGGGGAAGAGCCCCTGGGTGTGGGCAGCGTGGCCGCTGGAGGGCGCTATGATGGGCTGGTGGGCATGTTTGACCCCAAAGGGCGCAAGGTGCCATGCGTGGGGCTCAGCATTGGAGTGGAGCGGATCTTCTCCATCGTGGAGCAGAAGCTAGAAGTAAGTGGATGGAAGATAGTCTGGGCAGGTGGTGACACCCAAGCTGTCTTTGATCTCCAAGGGGGGCAAATGATGCTGCTTTAAGCAAGAAGAATCTTTGCAGAGAAATGGAGAAAAGATGGTTCCTGTCCTTCACAGACTCCCACCCCATTATAAGTCAGCTTTATGGAGAGTTGATCATTCTTTTTCACAAACTCCCTTCTTCTGGGTCCCTACTTCCTTCAGTGCTGTCAGGAATCTAGGTTGATATATCCAACGACCCGGATCTTCCACACAATGCAGAATACTTAATATGTTACTACTCTCTGCCAGTAACTGTGTTTAGTGCTTTTCATGCATTATCTACTAAAATTTTTTAAAAAGTCGTCTGAGAGTAGCTACTTTTATTTACATTTTTCTTTTTTTTTATTGTTTTTGACAGAGAGAGAGAGAGACACACAGAGACACAGAGACAGAGAGAGAACTGAACTGGGGGAACTCCTCAGTTCAGCATATGGGTCTGCACGGGCCGGGGCTAGGATTCAATCCTCGGCCCCCAGCGCTGCAAAGTGAGCGCTTAACCCACTGAGCCATCCCGGCTTCCCCTTATTTACATTTTTCTGATGAAGATTATAGACTAAAAAATTTACCTAAAGTCATGAGTCTTTTCAGTGGCAGAGTCAGAATTTGAATCCAGGCAGTCTTAACTCCAAAGTCTTGCTCCTGATTACTCTGTGATATTGTTCCTAAGTGAGAAGCATGTTTCTGAGGCTCTGGGACCCCTCAGTTGGCTGTCTTGACTCTCTAGCACCCAGACTAACACCAGGAAAACCCCTCATGGCCTCAAGTACTCCTTCGCTGCTGCTAGTGCTGCTCTTAACTGGCTGCTTGCATTTCATCCCCTGGGGAATGCTCTGACAGTAACCTTACTGCTCCTCCATACTTTTCTTTAGAATAGAAACCACCCATGTTTTGTAGTTGAAGTCACTGTTCCAATAGCATCTTACGTTGTAAGAACCATGAAAATAGTTTTCCAGAAAAAGATAACCCTGGGTTGTGCCCTGTGGCTGAAGCATAAGAGGCAGAGTCTCTTAACTAGGTAGATGGTAAGCGGGAACTAGAACTCCCAGTCGTGATTGGATTGCCTGGTGGGCTCACAGTATCACTTCTGTGTGAATGTTCTTGTGGGCCCTTAAAAGTACTAGATGGAGAATAGCTAGAAGTTACTGTATATAAGCTACCTTTGCCCTTGCCCTGGATTATTTTTTCTGGCAAGTCATATGTATAAGCCCGTCAGTTCGGTTCGTATATCTTAGAAGTAAGACAATGTTGTCCAACGTGTATCCTGCAGGCCACATGCGGCCTACCTAGCATGGCTTTGAATGCAGCCCAACACAAATTGAAAACTTTCTTTAAAAATTATGAGAATTTTTGCTTTTTTTGTTTGTTTGGTTTGGGTTGTTTTTTTTTTAGCTCATCATCTATTGTATTAGTGTATTTTATGTGTGGCCCAGGACAGTTCTTCCATTGTGTCCCAGGGAAGCCAAAAGGTTGGATATCCCTGTTCTAAAAGCTACCTTATGCCCAATTACAAGATGAGAAGACTGGGCCCCTGCCCTGATGAAGCTCTCTGAGTTGGGCCTGGTCTTAGAATCCTGACAAGGGCTGCTCTGTTTGCTCCTTGAAGGTGTTGTAAAAGATAGTCTACTCTCTGACTCTTATCTGCGCCTTCCCCAGGCCTTGGAAGAGAAGGTACGGACCACAGAGACACAGGTGCTTGTGGCATCTGCGCAGAAGAAGCTGCTGGAGGAGAGAATGAAGCTTGTCTCAGAGCTGTGGGATGCTGGGATCAAGGTACAGGAGGCGAGCCCCAGGGTGGCAGTCACCTTGGGAGTGCTGGGCACATCCACAGTGACCCTGTTAGCCTGTGATTCCTTGGGGTGGAGTTAAGAGCAAGGTGGCAGCTTGGGCCTCCAGGTTTTCCCTGAGGATGGCAGATGCCAGCCTTTATCTTCTGCCGGGTCCCTTCTAGGCAGAGCTGCTCTACAAGAAGAATCCAAAATTACTGAACCAGTTGCAGTACTGTGAGGAGGCAGGCATCCCACTGGTGGCCATCATTGGTGAGCAAGAGCTCAAGGAGGGGGTCATCAAGCTCCGTTCAGTGGCCAGCAGGGAAGAGGTAAGTAGGTGGGCAGAAAGGTTGAGGGACAGGGAGTGTATACCATTTTAGTAGGCCGATGCCCATACAAGATCTGAGCAAGGTACCCTCTTGAAAAGCACTTAAGGGCTTAACCTGTTACTATGGTCTTGGTAGGGTAAGATCTCTATTCCACATACACCCTGTATTTCTGGCTCCCCCAAGAAGCACTATTTACCCTAAGGCATTTGATTGGGTTCCCATTCCTAGCTGAGCCAAACCTGATGACTAGAGGAAGGAGTGGGCCCTCAGGGAGCAGTGGAGTGAAAGATACTCATACCACTTTCTTCACTCATCCTGGCCAGGTGGACATCCGAAGAGAAGACCTTGTGGAGGAGATTAAAAGGAGAACAAGCCCTCTTTGCATCTGCTAGATTGAGGAAGCCATCAGAGGACAGTGGGACTGGCACTATTTAAGACTAATACAAAACTGCATATGTACTTCAACAGCTTTGCACACTTCTGTTCTGCCAGGAAGACCTGAAGAGTGGTCAGAACAAAGACTTTCTATTTTTATTATGATTATTTTATTGGTAATCAGGCAAAAATGGCCAGGTACTAGGCCATTTTCCATAAGAGGCCCTGGAGGCTTAGTCCAGTCTCGCTCCTGGGCTACAGGGACCCTGCCTGAGATAACCTCCTCTGAAGGGTCCTACACCAGATGGAGGGACTGCTCCCCACAACCATTCACCAAAGGTCCAATAAAACGCCTCAACCACTGGAGCCTGCCTGTGTTGATACTGCCTAGCTCTGCCTTCCCTGTCAGTCTGACCACTCTGGCAGTGGAAAATAGGGAGAAAGACTTAATGGTAGGCCCCATGGGCTCTTCCCCAAGGTGAACGGTGTGCCCGAGGTTTTTGCCAACAGCGCCCATCCTTGCAGATTTGCCAACCGTATTTTAGGAGCTAGGGCTGCCCGCAGACAACCGCTAGGGTTTCTAGCTTGCACCTGAGGGTTGGAGGGTCCCAAGGCGCACGTGCGGCGGATGCACCCACCCCCTTGGGAGGCGGGGTCGTACTCAGAGCCAATGACAGCTTGGGGGTGGAGGGTTGGGAAGCTTCCAGAGGCAGATAGCGAGGAGGTTATATAAGGGGCACCTGCGGACCCACCCGAGAGCCATGCAGTCCAAGCGCGAATGTGAGGTAAGTGGTTATCTGAGAGGGTGCAGGCATCCCGCCTGCGCAGGGAATAGTGGCGCCTGGAACCCCAGCATGGCGGGTGCGGCAATCCGCCATTCCAACCTGCCCTTTTTCCTTCAGCTATGGTGTGAGAGGGTAAATCCAGAGAACAAGGCGGCGTTGGAGGCGTGGGTCAGGGAGACCGGCATCCGCCTGGTGCAAGTGAACGGGCAGAGAAAGTATGGCGGGCCACCCCCAGGTACGCTAGCCCGGGCCCTACACCTGCAGGTGTACGCCAGTCTGGACGCCCCCGACAGGCCCCTGTGGAGAAGGCACCTACCCTGAAGCTTCTGAGTCAAAAACTCCTAACTACCCGTTACCCCGCCCCCCAGTAAACGTGGAAACATCTTGCCTGTGGCTTTCCACCCACCCGCCCCCTCGAGGAACAGAGCCGTCTTAAGGTGCACCTTCTCTGTGCCATCCCCGTTTTAGCTCAGTCACCCAAATTATGCCAGCTACCCGGCGTACTGGTGGTGTACCCATTTCACAGACGTGTTCACCTGGTCCCTCCCGGTCCAGGGCCCTGGGCCCGAACCCCGGAACATCCCGGCGGATGACGATGTCCTTTCCCACCTCCTCCTCCCAGGCTGGGTGGGCAGCCCGCCACCTCCCGGATCGGAGGTGTTTATTGGGAGGCTGCCCCAGGACGTGTACGAGCACCAGCTGATCCCACTGTTCCAGCGCGTAGGCCGCCTCTACGAGTTCCGCCTGATGATGACTTTCAGCGGCCTGAACCGCGGCTTCGCCTATGCCCGCTACAGCTCGCGGCGCGGCGCCCAGGCCGCCATCGCCACGCTGCACAATCACCCGCTGCGGCCCTCCTGCCTGCTGCTCGTGTGCCGCAGCACGGAGAAGTGCGAGCTGAGTGTGGACGGGCTGCCGCCGGCTCTGACCCGCCGCGCGTTGCTGCTCGCGCTGCAGCCGCTGGGTCCCGGCCTGCAGGAGGCGCTGCTGCTGCCCAGCCCCGGGGCGGCGCTGGCGCAGGTCGCACTGCTCAAGTTCAGCTCGCACCGTGCCGCTGCCATGGCCAAAAAGGCCCTGATGGAAGGTAGGGGTGGAGGGTGCGGGGGGCCGCTGGTTGGGACAAACATGTTCTGCCAGGCATTTTACCTCTACCCATCAGCATAGCAAGTAAAATAGCAAGATCTTGCGGTCAAGAATGCCCAAATTTGCCATCTTAACAGTATTTGACCTCAGATTTTAAAATTTCCAGTGGTACTACCACTTACCTAAACATAACACTTCCCAGGCATTATCTCCTGACTTAATCCTCAACATTCCAATGAAAATAACAGAATGATGTCCCTTTTTATAGATGAGATTATTTTAAGAGAAGCGGACTTGCCCAAGGCAGTCCAACTGAGGCTTAGAGAATTAAGCGGACACTTAACACATTCTTTGATTCACGGCAAGTATTCACAATAAAGGGTAACTATTATGTTTATGAGGCCCACAAAGCCTGCAGCAGTTAATACTCCTCCAAAAGAACTGAAAAGGTAGCAGTTATAGCCTGTTTACAAATACAATAAAATGTTTAGGTATTTCATTTGCCAGATATCACACCATCAGGAAATGTGGAGGCTAGAAATTAAAACAGGCCAGTGCTACACTTGGGCCCAAGGCTAAGATCTGTCCTTGTCTCTGCCTTTTTCCTGCAGGGCAGTCACGCCTCTGTGGAGAGCAGGTGGCTGTGGAGTGGCTCAAGCCAGACTTCAAGCAGCGACTCCGCCAGCAGCTTGTGGGTCCCTCACTGAGGTGCCTACAGCCAGAGGGTGGCCAATTTGCCCTGGCCAGGGACAAGCTAGAGTCCCAAGGAGCTCGGGCTACCCTGCAGCTGCTATGCCAGCAGATGAAGCTGGGTAGCCCAGTGTTCCTCACCAAGTGCTTGGGCACAGGCCCTGCTGGCTGGCACCACTTCTGGTACCAGGTGGTGATCCCTGGGCATCCAGTGCCCTTCAGTGGCCTCATCTGGGTTGTGCTGGCCTCTGATGGGCAGGATGGGCACGAGGTGGCCAAGGATGCTGTGTCCGCACGGCTGCTGGAGTCATTGAGTGAGTCTGGGGCCAGGCTCCTGTGGTCTCCTAGGGCTGAGGCAGTTACTACGGTGAAGCAGTGACCCCCATCCTCTCTACAGGCAGCCTGAACAAGTAGGCAGAGCCTGTCAGTTCCCAACCCAGCAGGCCTGGGCAGCCACCATATGATTCCAAAAGGCAGAAGAGCATGGGCCTTAGTTCAGGCCCCCCAGCTGGAGCAAAGCCCCAGCACACCAAGGGGCAGCTCAGGTTTGGCTAAGTTGTGGTGAGGAAATTTGCCCTCCCTCTCCCAGCTCAGGGTCTCACCTGACCCCATGGTTTTCTTGGCCTTTCTCTGTGTGACACATACACACTCTCCTCCCAGTTTAGCATGAATGTTCGCTTTTTTTCTTGATTTGTTTTTGTTGGTTTTTACTTGAGGGCTGGCTGAGCCAAAAGGTCAAAAAATTTGCCTTTTGCCCCCACCACTTGGCATTCTGGTTTTGGTGTATGTGTACTGTTGAGTTTTTCTAGGCTGGTTGTATTTATATTAAACCCCTGGTTGGTATATACCTGTGTCTGTGCTATCTTGTCTCAGCTGTGGGCTTATCTTACACTGAGAGTAAGCAGCTCTACTTCCCCACATCAGTACCGTGAGTCTCTTGTCTACCCCAAGCTTGTCCAACCCGTGGGCTGCATGCAACCCAAGATGGCTTTGAATGTGGCCCAACACAAATTCATAAACATTCTTAAAACATAAGATGGTTATTTGAAGCTCAGCAGCTCTCATTAAGTGTATTTATATGTGGCCCAAGGCAATTCTAGTGTGGCCCAGGGAAGCCAAAAGGTTAGACACCCCTGGGTCTACCAGTAACTCTCTGCACTGCCCAGCAAGGTACAGTAACTTCATAGCCTTTCTGGGGACCCAGCCCAGGATGCAAGACTTGCCCATTGAGGACCTGTTTCAACTCTCCCCTCAGTCACTGTCATCCTCACTCTCCTCTTCCTCCTCCTTCAGTCCTGCAAAGAAGTCATCAGTGCTCCAGGCCTTGCTGCTCAACGCCCGAAGAGGCCCTCCCTTTTTTTTGCGCCGACGGTAGTCATCCACCACCACAGTCTGCAGCTGGGCCATGTCCCAAAACTTGAGGCGTTGGTCGTGGCCACTGCTGGCCAGGAAGCGGCCACAGTGGGATAGGGCCAGCTCTTCCACAGGCTCCCCAGGATGCTGGCCCACAGTGCCCACCACTCGGTTTGGCAGGATGTTCACAGCCCTGGTCAGAGAGAGAGTGTTGGGTATTGGTTGGTAGGGCCTGCCCTTCCTGTGACTTGAGGGCCTGGCTTCTCTCACCTGATGATTCCATCAGTGGAGCCAGTGCACAGCAGACTGTCAGTGACTGGAACCATGCAGTCGATGGACTCGGCTCTCAGGGCAAACCGGTCACTTGTGGCCCCAAAGCCATTCCAGTTGAAGAGGTAGATGGTACCTTCGCTGGAGCCACAAGCCACCTTCCTCCCACACTGCAGGGAAATAGGGCAAACCATGTTGTGGAGCTATGTCAGACCATGTCCCTAGCATACCCTCATCCCATCATCCCCAGCTATACTTTCATGATTGTGACTGAGGTCAAGTCTCCAGACTGAGGTTCTGAAAGCAGCTCAAACCGGCGTCGTTTAATATTGAAGACACCTAGACAGCCATCCCCGCTGTAGAGAGAGCACAGCGGCAGGCTTGCCAAGAGCCTCCCATTGAGGGAGACATTTACCACAGGGGAGGGGAGGCAATTCTGAGGCTATACCTGGCTGTCAGCAGCAGCTTCTTAAGGGGGTCCAGAGCCATGTCAGCGATGTACTCCTCATGTTGCCGCATATCCATTAAAGGGCCCTCCTTCCGCTGGTCCCAGAGCCGGATGCTGCCTGTGTCATCACCAGTGGCCAGAACATTCTTATCCACCAATAGCAGACTGTTGATTGGGGCACTAGAGACACACGCAGTTCTTGGAGCTTCTTTGTCCCAGTTAGGGAGCTACAAGTCCTTATCCCTCATCTCAACCCACAATTGACTCCTTACCCATGAGCCTTGGAAATGCGCCTTTCTAGTCGGCCTTGTTCCACATCTAGAACGTGGATGGCTTTGTCCTTAGAGACAGTAACAAGTTCTGGGGGAAAAGGTGCCCAGGTCATGGTGCTGCTCACTGCTCCCTTCCCACCACCACGCTGCTGGCTGCCTTCCCTAATACTCACTCTGCCCATCTTCAGAGAAGACCACAGCTCGGCAGGACTTGAGGTGGTGACCTGAGGACCAGACCTCCTTGGTTTCTCCTTCTTGGCAGGAGTAGGAAAAGCTGAGGAGAGATGGAGAGGAATGACCTCAGACCCTGCCAGAGACGCATGGAGTGTAGAACAGAGTGTAGAAACCAACTAGCCACACTTCCACCTACCTAGGAGTTCCTGCTTGTACACCTCTAAGCCCAAGGAGCTTACCTTACCATTTTTCCATTTTCAGTAAGGTTCAAACGTTAGGTCTTTTTCTTACTTGATGTACATTAAAAGTATATTTGCTTGGAACTTCTTTGGGATGTCACCCCATCCCTCTTCATCATCCTTGAAAGCCCCAGCCTGGGAAAGGCTAGGTCTGGACCACTGTTAAATTACTGACAGAAGAACAGCCCCAGAAGTTGGAAATGTAAAGATTAGTAAGACAGGGCTCTTACACTTCAGGAGCTAGAAAAAGCTACAATTAAGGCACATTGTGACCACATGTTGAAAAGGAGGCAGGATCAAAATGGAGGTGGAGTACAGAGACAATTGCCTGTAAGAATTTGTCTCAGAGGGTATCCCTAGTGCCTGCCTCAGCATTTCCTCAAAAAGGATGGAATGAATAAGTGTTTAATTGCCAGTGAGTCCCAGGTGGACAGTACTGGACCTACTTGTTGTTTGCTCTACGCTGGTGCCTAGCATGAAAAAGTTGCTTAATAACATTCACATTTTTTAGTGGATGAGATAAGCATTCAAATAATTACACAAACTAATGTAGGATTACAAACCATCATGAAGTTTAGGAGAGTATCTGGTGCTAAAGCACCAAATAGGGAATCTAATTTAGTCTGGGGCATGGAGGAAGAGTGAAGAGATGCTGAGAACTCAGGGATAGTAGTAGGTACAAGTGAGGGGAAAGTTTTCCAGGCAGAGGGAGTAACATGCAAAGGAGCTGAGGCTTAAAGGTACATTATAAAGGTAAGGATGAATGAGCACAGAAAGCAAAGGGGAAAAGCAAGGGCTGGCACAGAGTCAAGGCCCTGAAAACCGGATTAAGGAATTTGGACTTAATTCTAAAAGCAAAGGTAAACTACCAGTTCAATCAAGGAACTGAGGTGGTCGGATTTGTTTTCAAAAGATCAGTTAGTGGGCAAGAAGCAAAAGCAAGGGGCCCCGTTGATCCTGTTTCCGCTCAGTATAATAATCCGGTTGGGAAATAGTGCCCTGAAAAGCTTTCTTCTCCTGCTTCCTACTATCTCTGGGCTCCATCACATTACAGCCACTGTTTTCCTTTCAGTTCTTTGAAGAGAATTGTGTGGCAACTTGTTTAAAGCCAAATGTTAACGAAGGGAACCAGGTGAGTCCTGCACAATTTGTCTTTCTGCAACTCTCCTCTTTCCTCGTCCCAGCTCCACCACTGGGAGTTTCCAGACCCGGGAGCCCCCGGCCCCGCCGTACACTTACACGAACACGTCCCCGTCCACGTCCCCCGCTGCCAGGAGATCACGGGCCGGATGAAACGCCAGCCCACTGGCGGGCGCTTCCAAAACGATGTCTTCCGGGGTATCCCGGATCCGAACCGGGACTTCCGTGGAGTCGGAGTCCCCCTCGTCGCTCCTGTCCTCCGCAGGCCTCTCCTCACACGTGCGGTCCATGCACCGGAGAATGTGGTGTCACGCAGCAGTTGGGAGGAGAGGCCAGGAACCAGTAGTCAGCGGGAGTGGTGGCTCAGAGCACTACTTCCGGGTTGCAGGGGCGGGCCCGGAAGTGGCGCGAGCGCGTTCTTAATCCGGAAAAAGGTAGGCGGCTGCAGCTGGGGTGGGTGAGCGGACGCCCTCCTCCGGTGCTTTCAGGTATTTACACAACAGGTTCGACGTCAATCTGCTCTTTAGTGACTTCAGGTGAAGTTGGGAACTGCATTTAAGTCTTTTCCCCTCTTCCTGACCAATGCTGACAGTTTGGTACAACCTCTCCCATTCAACGTAGGAAACATCCAAACCTGTAGAAAATGTTCATGAGTTTGAGCCAAACTTATGACATATGCCAGAGAGCAAGCTCAAATGCACCAGAGAATAACAGTTTTGCAACTTCTTTTATACACTTGAATTTACAGAGAATGAATGTAAGGAAGATTATATGGAGTTCGGAGAGAGCAAGATGAGGATTGGATTACAGGATAGTTAAGATTATGTGCTCTCTTAAGGGTGGTTATTTCAAAGTTATGTTAACCTAGATCAGGGATCTTTTCAGCCCGAGGGCCGCATTAACTATCAAACAGCAGTTTGGGGGCCGACTACACACTCGAGGTCCAAATAAAAAAGAATCAAAACATAGATGTTTTTAATTATTTATTTAATATTATTTTATTCAGTTATTATTTAATAACACGTTGATACACTACACATGAACACCTGTATTAGTGGGAATGGTGAAATTGTTTCCTGGATGCCAAAATAGCAGACATTTCTGGCTTTAGATTTGATGTCCCTAACATCAACAATGACCTGAGATTATCATCAGACAAGTTTGTTCTCAAATTGTTCTTCACGTATTTCATTCTTGAAAATGTTTGTTCACACAAGTATGTTGTTCCAAAGATTGAAAGGTATCTTGATGCAAAAGTTTTGACATTAGGAAAGTCTTCCTTGGGCAAAAACTGGTAAAAACCCACCAGTCCTTCTTTGAACTTGTCCCTAAGG
>PVKE010049002.1:0-11402 GCA_004027555.1 Craseonycteris thonglongyai | reverse complement strand
TCTATCGAAGGGCATTTTGGTTGTTTCCATGTTCTGGCCACTGTGAACAGTGCTGCAATGAACATGCGGGTACAGACATCTTTAAAGATTAAGGTCTTCAGGTTTTTTGGGTAGATGCCCAGTAGTGGGATGGCTGTCCATCACCATATATTTGATGTTCCCTTCCTACTCCCCCATCCCCTCCCCCTTACCCTCAGGTAACCACTAAACTACTGCCCATGTCAATGAGTTTTTGTTTCTGTTACTTTTGGTTTTATAATCTCGACTGTGAACTGTCACCACATACCAAAATTAACCCTTTGTCTTTAATATCATGAAATTGAGGCAGTAAACGTCTCCTGGATATTCATTTCCATAGTAATTCCCTCTTCAACCCTGAAGCTGGGGAAGGAAGAGAGGGAAAAGGAGCTTTCACCCCCTCCCCACTTCAGTGCGGGATCACTCCCATGTTGTATTGAGAATTCCACTTCGGATCAGAAGAACCCAGTATCCAGTGCTTATTGAGTAACAAGAGTGTGGAGAGTCTTTTGCCAAATTCCATGCACCAGACACCGTTGGATCTCTTGGTGATCATTCTAAATTCACCCAAGCTAGACATGCTTGTCTTCTGAGTTGGGTCATGACTGACAAAAGGGGGAAGAACTGGCAAATTCAGAAATAGGAAAATAGGTGAGCACTTATAAAAGCTATTAGTTTGGATTTGATTGCTATTTGAGGCAAAAAATAAAAATCTCAAGTAAAATTTTATATGGTCTATACGATATGTCTAATATCCCCCAGATCAAAATAATAATACCCAGCGATGCCAGGATGGCTCAGCAGGCTGAGCGCTCACCTTACAGCCCCAGCATCTGAGGATCAAGTCCCGGCCCTAGCCTGTGCAGACCCATATGTTGAACTGGAGTGTGCTTCCCATGTGGGTTCCCCCCACCCCAGTTTGGCTCCTGCCTTGCATAATCCCACACCCAACCATGTGGAATGAAACTATGTAAAAAACCGATGATGTACAACTATGGAGACTGCTTTGGGCCCTTCCAACTTCTCTCTGTCTCTCTCTCTCTAGCTGTCAAAACAATAAAATAAATCTTTAAATAATAATAATAATGGTCAAGAAATGTCCCCTTAGGTCTCCATCCACTAGAATGGAAGCTCAAGGAGAGCAGAGATTTTTGTCTATTCTGTTGACTGATTCATCCAAGTGCCTAGAACAGTGCCTGCTAAATAGTAGGTGCTCAACAAATAATTTATTAAATAAATAAAATTTGTGGCAAGACGTTCCTTTCTTACTTTAGACACCTTGAGAAAACAAAAGAATGAATCTCTAATATGCTGACTTTTTTTTTTTTTTTTTTTAGATCTAGTTTTTTTTTTTTTAGTTATTGTTATAGGGCTATTGTTACAGCAAAATTCTCCTTTTGGAGAAAAAAGAAGAAACCCATTGAACTTAGACAAGAGTCTCTGATATTTCTTAGTCTTTGATTGTCAAGATGTGGAAACACATCTCATGATTGATCTTTCACATGAAGGTTTTAAAGTTTGTCTTCACTTCTTAATTAGGCCCAGTTTAAGAGCAAATCACAGCATATATATTTTTAAACAAGCAATGAAACTAATGCTGATTAACAGACACAGAAAAATGGAAATCTGTTGGAAAAATACAAGGTAGTCTACAAAGTTAAAGGAAAAATTAAGTAATGAGATTCATAAAGAATGGAAATGAAGGCAGCTCTGAAGGTATTATATAAGGAGCAGAGTTAATGGGCAGCATTGCAGGGGAGAATCAACTACAATGATCACACTATTCAGTCCTTGAACTCCGGGCAGAAAGGGCTAAGGAAATGTAAGGCCCCTTAAGAGATTCCCACCAATGCTGTATACAATGGGAAATGCATGTCCCAAAGCAGGAGACTATTACCAGCATACCACAGAATGAATCCTAACCAGGCAAAAACCCATGTCCCTTACAACGGCCTTCACCAAGCTGGTGACCCCACCAGTACAGGATCTACATACAATTAAAAAGCAAATCTCACCATGAACTTTTCTCAAAGGGCAGAACACAACCGCCCTCTATGAAGGTGAACTCTGGTAACAGGTTCAAATCACAGCTGGGAAAGTCTTTAGGAAGCTGAAGAGACATGCTACAAAGCAGCCCGTGCTGCAAAATGTATATACAACTTCCTAACATTAGGGAGGCATCCAGAAAGTGCCCCAACCCTGTGAAATAGAAAAGTTCTGAAATGTGAAAGTGAAGCATTCTGTTTACACAGCTAGAGCCTTCGTTTTAAGAATGGAATTGACATCAGAAACAGGTTCACGTATTTCCCCGCTATGGGCTTTTACAGGCACTCAATGTCGGGGGTTTACAAAATACAGGAAGATCCTGCTCCGCATGGTGGCATAGAACCATAAGAATGACTGTGCATGCTGAAGCTGAAACCATGCAACGTGTTCAAAATAACCAATGAAAATAATTACAGCTATTCCATGGCTTTTAAAAATTTTTTGTCAGAACTTTGAAGAATTATCTTACTGTTGGTAATAGGGAAGTAAAAAATATATAAAGTTACTATTATTTAGTACACCATAATTTAAAAAGTAGAAACATTGAGAAATAAAAAATGTTTACTTCTCTGTAAAAAATTTAAAAATATATATATTTAATATATATAAATATATTAAGTATATATTCATATATAATCTATATAAATATATATATACATGTGTGTGTGTGTACATATGTATATACACACACGTACACACAGGAGTTTGGACTGGTCTTGCTTTCTTTTTCTCATAGCATAACTATGGCGTGAGTACCTTTTCTTGGCCTTGGCAAACTGTCATCTCATTTCTAAATTTGAGTCAGCTTTTACATTTTGTCCTTTGAGCTTTCAATGTTGTGAAATATTTCCAACAGTTCCTTTAACTTGAAGATTTTTTGCTGATGTCACTTCCTCTGGGACATCTTCACCCATTCGGTGTAAATACTCTCCTCCTTTGAATTTATAAGTTCATCTTTACTAAGTGCGTCTGATTGCGTATGTAAGGCATCTTAGGGGCAGGGCCAACAGTTTTGCAATCAATATTTTTTCTGTAACTCATTAAGAGTTGATTCACATATCATTATCCAGCATTATGAAATTTTGTTCTTTATTGTAATTTTATCTTTGTTGGCCAATTCCCTCTTTCAAGTATCCATTTTTGTACAATGTCACTTTATGACTAAGTGACAAGGAGGCCATATGATTGATTGGTCACCGGTCATAAAGTACATCTGTTATTTACATAAGTTGTAGATAGAAAAGGCTGCAGCAAAGGTTGTACTTTATGTGGTTATTCAGTTAATATACCAGGATAACTGAAATTTGAACTGTGCTGTTGGGGGATTGGTATAATTTGAACAAACCATGGTATCTGAAATCCATACATATCAGAACCATGTAAAGTGAGAACTGCCTGTATTGCAAAATGTTCTGTTAGAAGCCCCTTAGTGGCTCCTGAAACTTCATATGACATCTTTGTTACCCTATTTTGGGTGAATTCTTGGATGGGAAACCAAATATCATGTCCTATCAGTATTTGCTTATAATTATAATAAAGAGATCAGCTTATATTTGATAACTGAATTGGAATTATCAATTAAGTCTTATTTTTTACTCTCTGCCCAAAATTTGATTTTGATATGCCAATTTTGTCTACAGTGAATCAACGTAAGTTTTTTCTTATATCTATAAGGTTGAAACTGGTGAAATACTAATAACCTTTTAAGACCCAATTCAAAAGTCAACTTTTCCATGAGCCTGTCCTGGTCTCACTAGTCAGAGCTGGTCACACGTCTTTCAAGGTCCTAGTGACATCCCATCCAGACCTGTGTTATGGTTCCCTGACACTGCACTTTGGCTCTCAGGGGTAGACAGGCTCACAAAGGACAATTTCCTCTTGCTTATCTTTATATCTCTGTACCCAGGAAAGTACCCAGTCTATTTTTGATACACAATTGTTTCTTGAAAAAATGTCTCAAACTTAAAAAAAAAAAAAAGTTTTTGTCTTTTTTTAGTAAGTGAAAGGCTGCATCCCAGTATGGAATTCTAACACATAGCAAGGCCCTTAACAAAGGAATGATCAGGAGATCCAGTTGGAAGTCCTAACATTTACCTTCAGGAGTGTCAGAACTCAGTTCGGAGTTCTGAAGGGCATCCTGGGTGTGATGGGCAGGATGAGCTGAGGGCAGCCCCAAAGAGGAGATAACTAGAAACAACCTATTATCTGCATATGGTCTCTGCTGACTCACACTGGCTTTGGGGTTTGCAGCCAAATCCGCGTGCATTCTAAATCCATAATGGGTAACACATGGGATAAAAGAGTTATGAAAAAAAGCCTATCAGTCATATGGTTTCATATATAAATGTGAGGGAAATGCCTTTTTAAATGAAATTGAGACAAACATCTGACTTGCCCCTCTTGCAAAGTACAGAACGTTCCATGTGGACTAATCAAAATTTATAGCCCTACTGTGTATCCTTGTACACATCCAAACAACATGCCCCTCCCAGAGCTGGTACTTGTTGGAAACTTGTCACTGACTGAACAGGCAGTGTGTTCTATACTGTGGGGGATAAAATGTAAATACCAGAGGATACTTTTGACTGAGCTCATGAGAAAGCATGAAACAACATATACCCCACATTATGCCTTTCTCTTACAAGCACACGCACAAACAGACATAAATCAGAATTAAGTGCAAGCAAGGACTTGGCTCGAGAATTTGGCACAAAAGGTTGGTCAAGTTACACAAAATTCATTCCATGAAATTAATTCTTTTATCTGAAGATAAAATATTTAATAAACTTCATTTGCTGAAAGGGATTATTATCATTTCGCAAAAAAATAAAAACAGAAGAGGTGAGGGTCTTGATTTAGTTGAACAATGAAACTAAGAACAAAATTAGTTCTCCTGAACCCCAAACTTTATTATGCTGTAAAAGCTACAAGAGACAACCACGAAGGGCTGCACTAGATCTTTAGGGATGTGTTGAAGTTGGCCTGGTAGCCAAGGGGACTATGTATGTGTGAACAGCACATACAGGCCCATGAATAGAGATGACAGATGAGGTAGACAATGCCACACTCAGGTTACCATCTCAGCAAAGACATGATTGGTGTGTGGGTGGAGGATACATCATACAACCCAAACTATGAGATAACGTGGAAGGAGCAGGTCTTATAGCTGGGCAATGCCAATGAGTATTGTAAATGTCCTCAAATGTTTCATCTTAAGAATAGTCAAGACCAGGGATGTCCAACCTACTGGCTTCCCTAGGGCACATTGGAAGAAGAATTGTCTTGGGCCACACATAAAGTACACTAACACAAAGGATAGCAGATAAGCTAAAAAATTTTTTTTAAAAATCACAAAAAACATCTTCTCATATTTTAAGGAAGTTTACAAATTTGTGTTGGGCCATATTCAAAGCTGTCCTGGGCCACACAGATAGCCCTTTGTCTTCAAACTATTTACTGAATAAGCCATCTTTCCTCGCCTGTACACCTGGCACTCTTTCTGGACTCTGTTCCATTCATTTCTTTGTCTCTACTCTGCTACCAAACTTCTAATTCCTCTGGATTTAGGACTTGAGAGCTGGTAGATACCAAGTAATTCTGAAATTCTCTCTCAGATGCTTTCCTTCTCTCAGACACTACTTTCACCTCTGCTTCAGTTCTCATTGTTTTGTTTGTGTTGGTCCCACTCTCTTTCTCAGCAAAGACTGTCTCCGACTCCCCTGATCTACTGCCAGCAAGCATTTCAGCCAGCTTCATGTCTTCACCCAAAATTCCTCATGATTTGAATATTATAATAATAATAATTGGTAATGCACAAGAGACCGCTGATGACCTCCTCTTTCAATGGTGACAGAACCTCTTCTTTTGACTGTACATACAGCCCACAGAATAGCAATCCCATTTCCTAAACACCCTCATCTCTAAGTCTGGCCAGGTTATCAAGTTCTGTTCACTGTGCTGTAAGTAGAAATGTCATGTGGAAGCTTCTGAGAAACTTCTTAAGAGACAGTGTGGGCACCCTTTGCCTCTACCTCTTCATTATCCTTTCCTCCATCTTGCTGCCTGGAGTATGCCAGCTTGGATAGACAATAAGACATATGTCTCCAGATTTTGAAGGGGAAGTTGTTTTAAGGCCTTGCTTCTTATTCAGAAAAGTGCCATTTTACATCAATAAAGCATGCTCTGTAGGGTATTTTTTATTGTTGTTGTTGTTGTTGTTGGTTTGGCTTTTTGGTTTGTTTTGTTTGTTTGTTTGTTTATTTGTTTTAAGGTTTATTGTTATTGTTTTTCAGAGAGAGACAGAGAGACAGAGAAATGGAGAGAAGGGGGAAGGCCCAGAGCAGTCTCCATAGTTGTACATCATCAGTCTTCAACATAGTTTCATTCCACACAGGTAGGTGGGGGCCGCACAGGGTGGGAACCAGGCCAGGGGCCTCCTGCATGAGAGACATGGCCCTGTGAGCTAAGGGTTGAACCAGGGGGCCTCCCATATGGGAAGCTCACACTGGCAAGAACTGAACTGGGGCCACATCCCAGTTCAGCATATGGGTCCGCATGGGCTGGGGCCAGGATTCAATCCTTGGACCCCAGGGTGGCAAAGCAAGCACTTAACCTGCTGAGCCATCCCAGCATCCCCTGGGTTGTTCGGTTTTGTTTGTTTTGTTGTTTTTTGTTTGGTTTTGTTTGTTTTTTCTTTTGTTTTGTTTTGTTTTAGCAGAGTCTGTGGTTCTGACCTGCCCTTTTGGTCCTGCGTTCATAGACCTAGCCAGTCAGCTCACAAATGCAAGCCCCCAGGGACAACCTAGTGGAAACACAGGTATGTATCAATGAAAATAACTTTATACTGAATCCTTAATATCATGTTCTATCCAATGGTTCTTACAGGTGGAGCATGAAGGACCCAGTGACCTACCTACCCCCACTAATTTCCAATTACCAGTAGATAGAGTTCAATGATAAAAAAAATAAAAAAGATAAAGGAATGAAAAAAATCAAAATAATAATGTAATTATTATTCTAAGGCAAGACAATAAAAAATATACATCCTTAATTTTTAAATATAGTCATTAATACAAGAGGAGTAGCAATTGAAAACTATGACCAATCAATTCAAAATATCACTGATAATACACTAAAAACAAGACATCCTTTCCAAAAATTGTGGAAATTTTGACTCTGTGTGTATAGGTCCAGTGAGAACTTTGCAAAATATCAAATGTTTTATGGCAGCAAGAATTGGTATATAACAGTGTCTTGAGTAATAAATATCAGTAGTCCTTAATAACTTAAGTATTATATTATTTAGAAAACAGCCCTGAGACATAAGTAAAAGTAAAAGAGTTCTTGGAATATAACACTTGCCAACAAGCTCAAAAGACTTGCATCTCCGAATTAATCCATCAGTAGAACTGGACCAAACTTGAACACTACACTTTTAACCAAGTGAAGTATGACTCCAACAACAGCTTTCCAAAGACCACACAAGACTTCTATCCTCACTAGTCTGAAAATTACAGGAGGGCGGTGACCAGCTCTCACCTGACACTGGGAATTCCAGCCCAACTTGAGAAGGGAAAGGCTTGAATTGATCTCCATGTTACTAATTTAAATTCCATCCTGTTTTTTGCCTTATATTTACATTGCACTGAACCCTTCATAATTTTCTTCTAGTATCTTCCTGAAGAGATGAACCATGCCCCACAAGCTTTCTGCTGTGCACACACCAGGCACAAAGTGAATGTGTGGGTAGAAGATACAAAGTCACCAGCAATTCTTTTCTTTTTAAGACATGTGATACTTAAACTGCCTTAAACAAATTGATGCCCTTCTTCCCATAGAAGTGGGGACTTGAGGCTCCCCAGATCTTCTTCAGGTATCCTATTTTATTGGTGATCATTTCAGCTGAGTGTGGAATTTATGATATCATCTGATCATCAATACCAAACAAGATCTCATTTTTTTTCTATTTATTGTTTTCTAGTCAATTCCTTGTAATAAAAAGTTTATCTAGATAATCAGAAACTAAGAAAAGTACAATTTGTTATGCTACAGTGTTGGAGACACCACAAAAATTACACAGGGACAGAAAACTACATCATCTTACTCAGAAGACAGAGTTAATGATAACTATAGCAATTCTGATCATAACACTGACTGTGTAAGAGCCCTTTCAAGCCATTAATTATTGCTACATCCTTCCTCAGGGTCTCCAAATGAAACAGGGCTCCCTGATAACCAAGAGCTTTTGTCTGAGAATTAATTCTTATAGCTTCTCATGGGAGGGGTGGGGAGTGAGTGGGGGGGCCTTTGTGTATGGGATGGTAATTAAGAACATGGGCTCTAGATCCAAATAGCCTAGGCTTCAGTTCTGTATGATCAAGGCCAAGGTGTTTAACCCCTCTGTGCCTCAGTCTTTATCTTTAAAATAAAAGTACACACCTAGGGTTAACATGAGGATTGACTGCATGTTGAAATGATTAAAGTGCTTGAAACAATGCTTGGCATGTAGTAGGTGTTCAGTAAGCATTAACTATACTGATAATACTAATGATCATACAACAGTTAAGGTCCCCATCACCAAGAAGCTCTCTAATTAGTCTTCTCCAGACCCAACACACAGAACCAAGATGGAAGCATGCAAATGGAGATGAAGGACCACACATACCAGGACAATGAGCAGTTCAGTACAAAGGAAATGAAGGATGTTCTTTTTTCTAACTTGTTAGTTGCCTTTTACTACACAAAGGGGAAAAGGCTTACAGGAAGATGTGAGGGGTCAGAAAGCACCATCCCCACCACCGTGCACTCTCTTCCTCCATGTCTTTCCTTCACAAACCACTTGCTGAACACACTCCCATTCCTGAACCTTTCATCTAAGGAACCTCCAACCCTCCCCATAAGATGGGGGATTCCAGATTCTAGCCCTCCAGTTTGATCCAGAGGCAAATGGAGGTTCCCCTCTGCCCACATTCTGCTAGTCCAAAGGCAAAGAACTAGGTGCTGGTCCGGAAATGTGGGACAGCAGGTGCTCTTATTCCTGTTTGGCCTCTCACTGAAAAGAGCCACAGAGGACTTCTCACAAGTTACTTAAGGAGCGTGCTGACACATTAAGGTGGGCGCCGCATTTTTCTGGAACTAACCCTCACCACTTTCTTCCATTCTGTATGAGTAAAGGATATCCCTCCTGTGAGCATTACATTGACACTGATCTGCTCCTGATGAACACTGACTAAAGATGGCTCTCCCAGCCCTGTGTGTGCATGTGTGCATGCGTGTGTGTTTAGGGTTTGGGAATGGTTCATTCTCCATTCATTGTGCCTCATCTCCTATCTCCACAACCTTGTATCACAGGAGAAAATGGAGGCTCAGAGAACAGAATTAGCACAAGGTAACAAAGCTTACTGTTACCCAGTTGCGCTCGAGGCTAAGCTCTTTGTTTTCTCCACCATAACATGTTTCTTCCTCTGCCTGACACTTGAGGATAAAAACAAAACCCATCAACTCATACAAAAATGCTTAAAATTTGCTGCTATAAGGTATGATTGCCCCAAAGAGTTGGCTTCCCTTTATGAACATGGCCTCTACTAACTTAATTGCTAGCAGAGAAAAAAGACATAGAGAGGGGTCCAAGTTTTGGAAGTCTTCCAGAAGCTTTTCAGATCTCTCTGCCAAACACCATGAGCCCTGATCTGCATTGTTCTTCTTTTCCGAAGTGGTATCACCAAAATATTTGTTCCCCACTTCCTTCTGAGAAGACCAATTTGTCCACTTCAACACAACTGCCTTCTTCCAAGATTTATCTCAATTTCTAGCTTTATGAGTCAAACCTTAGGGCTCCTGCACCCTAAAAATGGCCATGTTCTTCCAACTGCCTGTCTGCACTAAGGGTTTGGCTAAAGCCAGTGGAACATGCAGTAGCGAGCAGAATGTCCCCTTGTAACCTCTAGCTCCCTTCTTGGCCCTGAAATAAACTCCACTCCAGGCAGGAGTTACTTTCGTTTTGTTTTCTTTCCTTTTCTTTTTCTTTGCTTTTATAAATTTATTTTAGAATTTGCATACAGTGAAATTAACTTTTTTTGTTGTACAGTTCTGTGAGTTTTGACAAATGCCAATAGTCAGGAATCATGACTGAAATCTAGACAGAACCATTCTTTCGCATCTAAAAAACTCTCTGGTGATGCCCACTTGTGGCCAAATGCTCTTCCCACTCTTAGCACCTTCCAAGTACCAACTGTTCTCTGTTCCTAGTATTTTACCTATTTCAGGTGTCACATAAGTGGAGTGATACAGTATGCAGTCTTTGAGTCTGGCTTCTTTAACATAACACAAATCAGTAGCAGTCCAACCAAGCATTTCTGTTTATAAATATTTTATCTTTTTATTTCTGAGTACTATTCCATTGTATGAATGCCCCACAGTTTGTTTAACCATTCACAAGTTGAAGAACATTCAGGTGGTTTGCATTTTCATGTTATAAATAAAGCGCCTATAAATATTTATATCCAGGTTTAATGTAAACCTGTTTTCAGTTCTCTTGTGCAAATTCCTAGGAGTGGGAACTGATAGTCACATGGTAAATGTGCATACAATTTTATAAGAAACTGCTAATATTTTCTCAGAGTGGCTGCATCAATTTGCATTTCTTTCAGGAACATATAAGAGTTCCAGTTGCTTCATATCCTCATAAGCACTTGGTATTATCAGGTTGTTGCTTTGCTTTATTTTGTTTTCCTCTTTCTCTCTTTTCTCTCTCAACTCTCTCCTGAAAGCAGTCCCAATCATGAAGTTCATACAGTCCTGTGAAAAGCATGGGGTACTCCATGGACCTACATGAAGGCCATACCTTGGCAAGCTCATGGAAGTTCACAGGGTCAGAAATAGCAGAGCTGTCTATCTGGCCTCAGCCAAAGAGAACCGCCATGAATCAAGAAACTCAGAAAATATCAAGATTTGAAGCTCTCCCAACATATATTGGTTAGGAATAGTTCCCTATGCATTCTTATAGATCTCTACATCTAACAACATGACTTATCCTTGACATGCACCTACATGAATGCCTTCACTTTGTTCTCTGGGCTTCCCTATATTTCTTAGAGCACAAGGGCAGCTCCACTTAGAAGAGCTGCATAAATGGACAATTCCAGCTGCAGGGGTGGTCAGTAGTCCTTATGTCCATTCTATGTACTGCAGCAGCCAAAGTAGAAAGGCCCAGAACATGTAACAAATTCTAAAATGGTAATTACAAAATTTTGGAAAGTTGTAACTTTTGAGGATCTTGTGGAAGTTCTGGGCCCCATTGCTACAGAAATGAAGAAATAATAAAAAAAAAAAAAAAAAAA
>PVKE010049001.1:0-11402 GCA_004027555.1 Craseonycteris thonglongyai | reverse complement strand
CTAATTAATCTTCAAATAAGGCAACGCTTCTAGGAAATTTGATGTATTTGCGTTGCAAGGGTATCTTTAAATCCTTCTTAGTGAGAAACGCTGTATTTTCCTCTGCAGCCTAATAGTGTAAATGGATTCACACTCAAGGCCAGAGAGGGCAATGCAAGCCTGCTTCTGATGCTGGCTCTGAGCGTGAGCAAGTCTGGAAACACTTTAATCACACAATAACACAGCACGTATTTTAGGGAGACTTAACTCCCCAGACGCTTGTGAAGTTACAAAGCTAGTCAAGCAAGTTGTTCTGACTCAGCCTCTGGCGCATAGAGAAAATCCCTCTGGAGAAGAAGGTTATTGCCTCTAATTAGACCTTACATGTTGGGAGAGCCAGGAAATCGGAACTAGCAGGCAGGTTTAATATTGGTGACTGTGGTCTACTTTTTCTGTGTTGAACACTAAATAAGAATTTCCAAAAAGGGTATGATTTTTTTGTTTTGTTTTTTAAGAAAGAAAACCAAGAAAATCTCACAAACATAAAGGTGTTGTAGAATCCTGCCTTGACTAGCCCGCATTTGGCGTAGATGTTTTTGAGGCACTCACAGCTGGCTGTCTTTCCCTGTAATACCACCTTCCCTTTTTTTTGTCTCTGAAAGAACTTTCAGGACTCCTCTGCCAAAAGGGGGTGAGCAAAAGACAGAAATATAACCCCAGTTATTACCCAACACAGGAGCCTTTGTGAGCCCCAAAGTCACAAACATCAATGTCTAATAGCCACTTACTATTCTGTAAGTCTGAGTTTCCCTCTCTGCACACCACCCCTCGGGCTCTCACTGGGGAGGGGAGAAAGAAAGGGCTGTGAAGAAGGGTCATTCTGTGCCTAATGGCATGACACATGAAGCAGAGCTCATTTCTAGATCTCTGGGCTGTCACACGCTCATGGGCACACTGGATGTCTGGACTGATCTCCTGCCAGACTCAGGTTGAGACCAAAATGTCCTCTACTAAGAAGAAGGAAATCAACTGTCAGGAGAGGCTCATTCTTGATGCTGGACTGAATTCTCAAGGGTTTTTCTAGCCCATTTTCCATCTCCTGAACCATGCAATTGTTTGAAACTGAGTACTGACAAATTAAACATCTCTTTTAAGTACTCACTTGGACCAACTACTGTCTTCCTCCCCTATCCCCAATGTGGCTTAATTGAGAATGGCATAAGATGATAATTTTCTTTAACTGATACTCTTCTTGAAATGTTCTGGAATGATTGTTGGATGAAATGTGGAGGAATATGGAGGAATATTCAGGCTCTGCAGGAAGCACATTAAAGCTGAGTTTAGGAGAAGAAGGCGAACCTCCTACATTTTGAGTCACCTCTGGTTCACACTTTTATCTCAAAGAGGCTTTTTTTGATCTGTGTGTCCCTATGTTTCAATGTGTTGCTATATAAATTTCAAAAGCTAAACAGAATGGTCTCATGTGTCAGATGGTACAATGTAGATGAAAAGCTGTGAAGGTCTCCAAAGTGACTTGGACCATCTCTAAATGTGGTGAAAGGAAACCTGGGAACCTCCAGCAGAGGGAGAATTGACATCCCCACTTCTAGAAGCTAAGCAATTTTTAGTAAAACAGTGTCTTCCCTAGTTTCTTGGCAGCAGTCTGGCCTCCCAGTTAAGATGGATAAAGTGACTAGCATAATTAAATCATTAGACACCCAGAAGGTCACCTTGTTAGGCAACTGATCCTTCCCAGGGCCTGTTTGCCCTTTTCTCTAAGGCATCTATTTCATGTCAAATTGTCCAATTTTATTGCCGTGGTAGGTTTGTCTGTGAGCTGTATTTACCATGCTTGAAGAAGAACACTGTGGGTAATTCACAGAACTCAACATGAAGAATTTAGGTCAAGTCTGAGCTGCAGCTGAACCCCACTTCTGTTGGGCTGTTTTGTTACTGAGACTTAGGTGGTGCCTCCCTCCCTCACCATTTATTTCTCATGTATCTCTCTCCCTTGCTCATGTCATTTTCATTTTAGGAAGAGAAAACATCTGTTAGATCTCAGGTGCAGGTGCCTCACTTAGGAGTTACTGGTGGGATGGAAATTATCATCTAAAAGTCCAGGGGCCACAGGTGCTGTTCAAGGAACGCTGTCGCCCACTTGATTTGGAACAGGAATCAGAAAAGTATGATCTGTAGGCCAAATCCAGCTCACCACCTGGTTTTGTAAATACAGTTTTATAAGAATACGGTCTTGTCCACTTGCTTATATATTGTCTATGGGTGTGTTTGCAGTACAATAGCATAGCTGAGTGGTTGACAGAGACTATGGCTTGCAAAGTCAAAATATTTACTGTCATTGAAGACAAAGTTTGCAGACCCCTGATTATTTAGGAACTTGATTTAAATTTGAAAGTCAGTAACTTGTCTAAATGTGGGGAAATGCTATTAAGTAAATTTTGGTGGGTGCTAGAATTAATGATAGACATTTTGGTATTGTGCTGAAATCAGTTCTTACTAGCTTAGAGGAGTAGATGTTAAACATTCAGAAATTCTGCAAGCTAGTTGTTAAACCATTGATAAGTGGAAATCAACCATGGAGGGAGTATTTGCACCAGGAGAATCAGCAAACACTACCAAGCTGGACTTCATGTATGTATGTGTGTATGTATATGAGTATATGTGTGTATATATGTATGAGTATGTACATATTTTCTGGAGAGCTAGTTTGCCAATGCACTGTAGCACTAACCTTGTACCTTTTGTGAAGAAAGAGAACGTGGTTAACAATATGTTGAGATTAAGCAGAATAAAAAAAGAGAATAAAAAGCCTGACCCTATGTGTCTTCCTTATGTGTTGGCCATGCCTGCTTTGACGTCATACAGAGAGTGGATATTTAACGTTGCCATTAGCAACACCATACATATTCAAAGCCTAGAGGAATCATGCAGTCTTATAAACAGAAACCTTGCTGTGAAGGAGCCTGAGGGTTCACTATTTCTCAAGGTTAGGCACATGCAGAAGAATTACATGAAGTTCTCAGGTAGCAAATCCTGCAGAAGACAGTTCACCTATTTGATTCTTTCTACCTTCCTGCCTGTATGATTTTTTCTGAAGTGGGAGTTCTCAAACTTTACTGAGCATTAAACATATCCATTGTGTTTACTAAAATTCATATGTCTAGACTCAATAGGCAAAAAAAATTTTAAGTAGATTTGGAGTGAGGCCCAGGAACCTGCTCTTTTAACAAGCACCTCAAGTGATTCTGATACCAGTGATCCACAACTGGAACCCCAAATTCATGTCCAGGGTGTACTGGCTGTATTCCACTTGGCTCTCCTTGTCTTTGTTCAGATTTGTGCTAGAAGACTGAAGGTCCTTGGAAATCTACCCTGACAGGGACTTGAGAGTTTTCTCCTCTAACTACATACCTTTTCAGTCCTGGTCTAGATTTTGATTACCACTGTTTCGTGTATATAATCATTGTGCAATAGGCTTTTCAAAGCCAGCATAAACAAGGACATATATTCATGTGTGGTGTTGGATAAAATGTTCACTTCTCCTTCACTACATTAGTCTGTAATTGATTCTGGGGTGCATCCCCCAGATCCCACTCTTATTTTCCAGCTACTAGGAGCAGCTGTTACCTGCTCCCGGATGATGCTCTTTAAGTCATTTGGTTGGTCTAGAGGAGCTGCCTTACCCAAGGTTCTGCTCATCCCCAGGGATCATTCTTTAGCCATTGATAAGGAAATATTAAGGAGCCCTCTAAATTCAGTTAAAGACAACTCTGAACGTCTATCTTAGCTCTTGGGGTTCTGGTATCAACCAGGGCCTGTGTTGTGACTGCTTTGCATAACTTCTCCTTTTGCCCATGTCTGCTTCCCTTAACCCCCAGCTCGCATGCAAGGTTACTAAAAGTACTCTTGCATAAACCGTATGCATGCACATCTCTATCTCACAGCCTGTTTCCCTGGCAACCTAACCTAACCTAACCTAAGGTATTAACCTACAGCCTGGTTCTTAAGGAAAAACTTGAGCCCCATTTTTAGTTGAGTGGCCAGATTTGGGAATCCAGCTACGTCCTAAGCTTCCCACCCTCATTTAAATATATCCTGATGGAATGGGACAATAAAGGAGGACACTGTAGCAGAAGAAAAGTGCCATCCTAGGCCTACATTATATATTCATTTATTCCCAACACAAATTTATGTTATAATATTACTCTTTATAAAATAGTGTGTTAGGTCCACTTGTGATACAAAGAATTTTTTATTTGTTTGTTATAGGCAAGATACATAAGTAATTTTAATGTAAAAAGTACTGATGGAGGGATAGATGGCAGAACAGATTTGGTGCCTGCAGAAAACCTCCTAGAAAAGATGACCATGAATGGGGCCTTGGTAGATAAGAAAGCTTTTCATAATAAAGGATACTCCAGGTGGAGATAATATGAACACACACCTAAAGATAGCAAAGTACATGCGTTGTGCTGCTATGGCAAAGAAATAAAAAAACTTATTTTAAAAGACCTCAAGAAAACAAAGGTCAAGTTCCATGCTTTGTTACATAGAGAATTTTGTCAAAGTCAGTATTCTAATCTGCAAAAGACTCAATGTGAATGCATCTACACTGATAAAATAGAATTATCCTAAAATGCTCCTTATAATATTTTAAGTCCAAAATGGAAGGGTTTCATTGACCAGCCAATTAATAAGCAACCCTTCTTGCATGACTTGATTTGGCAAGTATGTTAAGATCTGACTTGTCCTGTCCATAAAGTTGTTAGAGATTGAATAGGGATTAGGTGTTAAAACTATTGCCCAGTCCTAACTCTTGTAGTTGCATGAAACTGCAGAGTGCTTTAGGCTGATAAAATCATGGAATGTCAGAACAGGGAGAAGCTCTTAAATATCATCTGTTTATCCAACTTTTATATATACAGCTCTCATAATATAACCTTTGGATTCAGATGAACCAGGATTGAGATTTCCCACTTATGTCACAATACCTTTGGAAAATTACATTGCGTTCTGAATCCCATGTCTTCTCTCTAAAATGGACATGATAACATATCACTAAAAACCTTAGTAGTACAGAAGGTGGATAAAGCCTTTTGCATAAAATAAGTACATAATTCATAGTAGGCTTGTGCCTTTTCTCTTCAGCATTTATAAATAAAAGCACAATCATGATAAACAAGGTTGAGAAACTCACACCAGTTAATAAAGCTAATTAGTAACAAAAATAGAATGACAGTCAGGTTTTCTAGTCCTCAGAAGGACTAGAAACACAATGCTTCCAACACAATGCTTCTCTGAATCAACTTTCCAACAAAACTTCCCTTTTGAACAGGTCAGAGTTCAAACAGAATTAATTATATACATATCTGTAGAACTATAAAGAACTTATACAACTCAACATCAAAAAGAATCTGACTTAAAAATGGGTAGAGAATCTAAATAGATATTTCTCTAAAGAAGTCATAAAGATGACCAACAGACATATGAAAAAATGTTCAATAGCACTAATCATCAGGAAAATGCACATCAAAACTATAAGTAGATATCACCTTATACCTGTCTGCACTGCTGTTATCAAAAAATAAGGGGAAGTTGGGATGGCTCAGCAGATTAAGTTCTTGCTTTGCAGCCCTGTGGATCCAGAATCAAATCCCAAACCTGACCCATGGAGACCCATAGGCTTCCCAAGCAGGAGGTCCCCAGTTTGGTTCTCATCCATCCCACCCCCTGTTTGGCCCCTGGCTCGAGGGGGCATGCCTCCCATGTGGGAGGCCCCCAGTCCAGTTCCCACACTGCATGGCCCCTGCCCACCTATGTGAAATAAAACCATGTCTAAAATTGATGGTGTACAACTATGGAGACTGCTCTGGGCCCTCCCTTTTCTCTGTCTCTCTCTGTCTCTCACTTTCTCTCAGAAACAAAAATAAATCTTTTTAAAAAAATGAAAACACTAATTAAAAAAAACAACAGCTAAGCTATGAAAACAAAGGTGTCCATGAACAGATGAACAGAGAAATAGTTGGTATGTATATATGTATATGGGAATATATGTATGTGTATATATATGTATATGTGAATATATGCATGTATGCATCTCTGAATATACACATAAAATGGTAAAAAAGAATTAAATCGTGCCATTTGCGACAACATGAATGGACCTAGATGGTAGGCTCAGCCAAGTCAGTCAGACAGAGGAAGACAAAAGCTGATGTTTTTACTTGTATTAGGAATCTAAAGAAACTAAAACAAGGGAATATATAAAACAAAACAGAAACAAACTCATAGGTACAGAGAACAAACTTATGGTTGCTGGGGAAAGTGGGTGGATGGAGTGGGTAGGAAAGATTAAGGAGAATAAGAGGTATATACTTTCAATTATAGAAAAAAAAAGTCACGGGGATATAATGTATAACAGGAAATACAGTTGATAATATAATAACTTTGCATGGCACAGATGATAACTAACCTTGTCATAGTGATTGCATCATGAAGTATATAAATGTCAAATCACTATATTGTACACCTAAAACTAAGATAATATTGTACATCAACAATATTTTAGAAATAAATTTGAATAAGCAAATAAATAATACATGCATGTAACACCAAGGTAACCTAATTTTCCTTATTCCCCATTTTAAGTTTTTTCAGTGCTCCTGAATCATTATATGAATATGATAAAGACACATCAGTATGTGTAGACCTAGCTTATTCTGGATCAGATACCTTTGCCCTTCATTTGCACATTCAGACTAGGAAAGTACACTGACTGTCTGATATCTCCACCTCCTCACCCCTGCCCAGATACTGCCTCTGAAGTGCCAATATCAGGCACAAAGGAAGGCTACAAAGATCCACATGGAACAAGAATAACCAGGGTTCACAGAAACTCAGAGCATCAATCGCTTTTATTGCCCCCAAAGCAGCATTTCTATTATTTATGCAACTGGGTTACCTGCTATATTATGATACTGAAAGTTGTCATGGCTTTAAAATTATGATGGATTCTTAAATTAATCTCATATTCCTTGTCTTGGGCTCAAAGTGTGAGCAGTCATAAGGGTAGAGAGGTATCTGTATCTGTAATCAAAATGTTAAATGCACATGGGTCACGAAGGAGGATTGACCATTATGTACAGAATGGGTTTGTGTCAATGATGCTAAAGATACCTACCTATGCTTACAGACGGAGTGCTGAAATTTATTCTATCAATATTTATCAGTGCATTAATATTTCTAAGTTCTGTGGGAATGAAAACATGAGTAAGACATAGACTTAACTCCCAATGTGTTTTGAGTCCACATACAATAATCATTTGAGAATATAGGATTTATGTGATAAGTAACATTAAAGTGGTAGGGATTTTGTAACAGTGAAAAAACATTTGTTGCTGAGATTAGGTGTAATAATAAAGATAACTATGGCATTTGGAGAGACATGAAGAAAGAAAAAGGTGTTGACAAAAGAAAATGGATACAAGCAAAGGGATAGAAATGGGAGAAAACAATTGAATAGTGCACAGGAAATGATTAAACTGAAGAACAAGTTGGAGTCAGATCCTGCAAGGTCAAGACAGAAATTTTGACTTAGTTCTAGAAGCAATAACAAGCCAAGATGATATTTTTACAATATTTTCTAATATGTGTACATTAGAAAAACAAATTTCCCTAGTGTTAGTATGAACTGGAATGAGCAAGGACATAAATCAGGGAGTTTATTGCAGGAATACAGGCAGTCTGAAAGGACAGAGTAGAAAAGGAACTGAAAGATTTTAAATCATGTTTAAAAATTCTAAAATAGAGTAGAGATGAATATTGCTGTTGAAATTTGAAGCTACAATCACCCACCTGATTTGAGTCTCTTACACTGATACACCCATGTCTACTGGCCTTTCCCATCTTCTCACAGGGGTCTCCAAACTTTTCAGCCTGCGGGCTGCATTAACTATAAAACAGCAGTTTGGGGGCCGACTACAGACTTGAGGTCCAAATAAAAAAGAACCAAAACATAGATGTTGCTTTTAATTATTTATTTAATATTATTTTATTCAGATAAAAAGGTCTCCACGGGCTGGATGAGAGGGCCTCGCAGGCCACATCTGGCCCGCAGGCCATAGTTTGGAGACGCCTGCATGACTAGATGATAGACACACAGGCTTCCTTGCAGTCCCTGGACTGTGGCAAGCACACTCTAGTTTCAAGGCTTTGTATTAGAGAAGAGGAAGCACTTCCCCCTCATAGCTGCGTGTTTAATCCCTTCACATTTTCTGAGGCTTTATTAAAATGTCCCTTTTTAATGCAGATTACCCTACCAACTTTACTTCAAATTGCAGCCCACCTAACTCCAGTCCTGCCTCATAGCCAGCACTCTATTCACTGACTCTATTTTTATCTCTTCTCGTCTTCTCACATATAAACAATAGAATGTACCTATAGATTTCATATACTATTTACTGTCTCTCTCTACCTGCTTGTATATAAATTCTATGAAGGCAAGGATCCTTGTCCATTTTATCTACTGATACATGTCAAGTGCCCAGAATTGTGCCTGATCAATAACAGGCAACAAGTAAATATTTGCTCAATAAATAAACCAGGGCAGCTTCTTTACTATTATACTTCTCCCTATTGGGCATCCTTGGATCCCATGGACTTTCATCACACTCTACCAGTCTGTATCTCTGTATAGCACATGGCTCTACCAGTTTCTTGGCTCACTCATGAAAATCCCAAATTTGATATTGTTGAATTTACAAGTACAACAAAAATGGCTTTTTCCAGTGGATGGACTTGTTGAGAACATTTTTTTTTAAGATTTATTTTTATTGTTTTTGACAGAGAGAGAAACAGAGACAGAGACAGAGAGAAGGAGGAAGGCCCACAACAATCTCCATAGTTACACATCATTGGTTTTTCCACATAGTTTTATTTCACAGGTGGGCGCGGGGCTGCACAGGGCAGGAACTAGGCTGGGGTCTCACCCTGGTGAGAACCGAACTGGGGGCACTCCCCAGTTCAGCATATGGGTCCGCACGGGCCCGGGCTGAGATTTGATTCTCAGTCCCTGGGGCTGCAAAGTGAGCGCTTAACTCACTGAGCCATCCCAGCTTCCCAAGAACATTTTTTAAAAGGACTCATTTTTCTGTATACTTGGGCAACTCCCTTCTTCCTTGATGCCTTGTAGGCTGTTCTAAAGAAATCTCCTGTGTTGCCTCATCACTCAAGTCCTACATTATAGTTAGGAGACTTTGAAATTTTAATTAGAAAATCTCTTTGAATTTAAGCCTTGGTAATTAATAGCTGTGATTAGAAACTCTTTTCCATTTTCATCATATTTCCTTTAAATCAAGATGAATAAATTGGCAGAATTTTGGCAGAAACAAAGGTAGTGATACTTGCAGCTGCTCCAATTAATGTCCATCTTTCCTCCAACGTCTTCTCTAGAGTGGGAGCTGTATTTAACCTGTCTTCCTGGAACCTACACAGTGCCAGCGTGTCAACACCCTAGACCAGTGAGAGGTATGCTCATTTCCATGTGCCCAGACAGGTGAGTTAAAAGATGAGCAATTAGGAATAATAGCTGCTAAACTTCTCTATGTGGACTTCCATTGATATATTGCCAAGTATTTTCAATTGGCATGTGCTCTTACTTGGGACAGAAATGTCAGTATTGATATAAACCTGTAAGAAAATCAGACACCGTGAGGATATTAAGCAAATACTTGGTGTGCTAAACTTCCTTCTATACAATCTGTATAAAAATTCAAAGAAGCCAGAAAATTGACAATCATTCAACAAACAGATCCCGTTGTGTCCTTAACAAAGTGCTAAGAAATGTAGGATTATAGAAAACATCTTTCCAGTGAGTTTTGCCAGCCAAACAAGCAAAATGTGACAAATAAAAAGGAAACCAGGAATATAAAATCATGGCACATGGTTAAATGCTGGGTATTTTCTATGAGGTTTAAAATAGAAGATATAAGCTATTATGCGTTTTTGGAAGTTCATAATCAGGCATTATTATAAAAGTAATACGCATGAACTATTATATAAAACATGTAGCGAATGCTATTGTTACACAGTTGTCATAGGAACCTAGGGTATAGCATAGGAACATAGTCAATAATACTGTAATAACTGTCTATGGTGTCAGAAGGATACTAGATTTATTGGGGTGATAGATGGAAAAAGGGGTGGATACAGGAAATAGATGATGCAATTAAGAAGGACAAATTGGTAGTTCCAAAAGAGTCATAGAGATATAAAGTAAAGCATAGGGAATATAGTGAATAATATTGCCAAAAATATATATAGTGCTTGGTGAGTAGCAGACTAGTTGGCAGGATCACTTCTTAATATGTGTTTAAATGTTGTGCTGTACATATGAAATTAATGAAAACTAATATTAAATGTCAACTGTAATTTAAATTATTCTTTAAAGTGGAAGAAAGGTAAAGTGGAATAGAGGTTCAAATTTCCAGGTATAAAATAAATAGGTCTTGAGGATGTAATATGCAGCATAGGAAATAGTCAATAATATTGTGAAAGTGTGGTATGGTAACAGTTGGTTGCTGGGCTTGCTATAATGACCCCTTTTTCAGACATATGTTGAATAAATATGGCATTCACCTAAAATTATTATAATATTGTATGTAGCTATATTTTAATAAAAATCTTTAAAAATTGCTGTTATGGAACTTTCCAGAAATACTTAAGTTTCAACATTTTGATAGATATTATTTCAATATATTGTATCTCATGCTTTTTCTGTTTTTCCATATTTGTTGAAAGCTTGCATAAACAAATAACAACAATAACAATTTAGTCTCATCTAGTTTTTTGAAAATTTCTGAAGGGTGACAGTCTATCCATTAACACAGTTCTCCCATAAACACGTTTCTCCCTGCAATTTGGAGAAAAGTAACCTAAAAGCTATTTTACAGGTATACCTGGAGATTACCAACCAAAGATCATCATTTGAAAAACACTGGCTTAACATCACAGCAGAAAAACAAAGTTTTTTTCCCACCTTTTGGAAATTATTTATTCTCTAATGATGTGCCAGCTAAGTATTTTAAACTCACCTACATCAAAGAGAAAGTCAGATAAATTATATAAATCCAGGCTGAAGAAAAAAGATGGCTATGGTAGTTGAGAATATAACACTTAATGAGGTATTGGTATGCAGAAAGACACTGAAACTTTAGTGACTTATTTTAGCATATATTTTTTAATTTTATTGTTAAATTTATTGGGGTGACATTGATTGGTAACAATTAGATAGTTTCCAGATGTACAACTCCACATCACATCACCCATGCATTGCATTACGTGCTCACCACCCAGAATCAGCTCTCCTTCTATCACCATATATCCGGTGTCCACTCCGGCCCCCCCCC
>PVKE010049000.1:0-11406 GCA_004027555.1 Craseonycteris thonglongyai | reverse complement strand
CCTGCCCCTATTCTTGTACCTTGCAGAAGTTCCCCATACCAAGAAGTTTTCCATGAAAATAAGAAACATATAAACCCTGGCCCAGTAAACGAAGGGGGTCTCACTTCCACTGGTGACTAGAAACCACCCCTCTGTGGGGTGGGCCTTTTCTTACTCTCTGCTAAATAAACTTACCTTTACTCTAAACTCTATACCAGCTTGTGCTTGACCTTTTTCCTGTGCTAAGCCAAGTAACCTTTCCTGTAACAGCAGCACACATAGAATTTCTACATCTGATCTCATTGATCACATCCTCACCTGTTTCCTCCTCTTGGAATTCTCAATCTGGGTGAAAGGTACTGCCTTGTACCTTTCCAAGACGGAAGCCTGGAATCTCCTGTCACTCCTCCCTGTCCTCCTCCTTCTGCATGAATTCACAATTACTTCACATTAATTTCTTCCCTGTCTTCTATTCCACCTCACCACTGACTTAGCTCAGACTAGACTGATTTTTGTCAGGCGAGTATCAATAGCTTCTAAAATAGAACTACCTACCCCATGTCTAGCCCCATTTCCATCTATCTTCCAAAGAGATAGCAGGAGTCAACTTCATAACGCTAAACCTATTTCTCTTAAATTATTTTTAAAACACTCCAAAAACTCCTATAATGTTAAGAATAAAGTTCAAGTTCTTTGGAATAACATGAAAGCCTCCTTATTATCCACCACTACCTATCAGAGTGTAGCACCTCGTAGGCCCAACATAGCGAGTACAATTGCCACCCCCCCACTTTCCATCCCATCTTGAGGTCTTACCATTGGAATGCGACTGACTTTCAGCTGCTTGAGATCTTTCTCTTCTAGAGTCCTCAACCAACAAGAATAAAAAATTGATGCACAAGTGAATACCCCAACTCGTTTACCCTCTGGCTAGATAACTCTGAGGTTTGTGTTCTGCAGCAACTCCCAGAGTTACCCAGTATAGTCAATTTCCATTTCCCCACATGGGCCGCAGGCTTGGTAAGGTCACCTTTGTGGCTGCTTTTCTTTCCCAGCTTACTTTCCAGGGTATTAATCACCTCACTGATCCACTGAATTCTTGTTTCAAAAATCTGATTTTGAGGCAGCAAAATAAGACACTCATATATATATCATTTGTTTTAGCAAAAAAGAAAAACGTGTGTTTGTTTTGTTTTTTAATGTCATGGTTTGTTCTACCTAGAATAATTCTGGCTTCCATCTTTCTTACCTGGCTAAATTTTACTAACTTGAAATTAATGCCCAAGCACAATCTTTTTAAGAGAAGCTTTTCTTAACACTTAATTGTGGGCTGGAAGCTCTACTTCGCTGTAGCTGAGCAGACCTATGCCTTTCCCAGTCGACAGTAATCTTCTTGAAGGCAGGAACCAAGATGTATTTGAATGTTCAGTCCACCCCTAAAAATATAAGGGAAGATTGCATTGACTGAACTCACTTATGATGTTTGCTTGAATAAATGGCCTTTATTTTATGAATGAAGTGTAAATTTAAAAAAAAATGAAGCCAATAAGGACAGGTTTAATTAGAAGAAAGGAATTCTACTAACTAAAAATTTATACCAAATTTAATTCCAAATTTCAGAAGAAGTAATTTTGGTTTATCTGCACCAAGGTTTTCCCAGTTTGTAGATAGTGGTGACAATAAAAGTAACATATATTCAGCCACTGCAGTGTCTCAGACACTTAGTACTTTAAAAATATGATACATATAATCTTCCTATTGCATATGACATGATGATGTTGTATTATATTACACCTATTATTATATTAGGTGGAGTTTATTTTTATTATGGCTACATTAGTAGTAGTAGTAGTATTGCTATTGTTAGTTCCATTTTATAGAGTAAATAGTGTCCATGCTGGATATTTTAAAGCACTTCCTCTTCATAAGCCCAACAGTCTGAGAAAGTTCCATTACGATTATCAAGGAAGTGTAGAACAATAAGTTCAAACGATGGGTTTGATTGACACTTCCCTCCACTTGTCCTATGTAACAACAAAGTGTTCATTGCCCAGGGTAAGCTTCTTGCCTCACACCAGTTTATAATTCACCATAACCAAAATATTACTCTTTCAAATATAGAATAGAATTTCTTAAAATAAGTTTCAGAGTTATATTTTCTAAACACATTGAAAATTTTTGTTCACCAAAAAATGGTGAAACTCAGTTACTTAGCAAGTAGATATTGAACCCATTTTGAATATATTATGTGGTGTTAACATCTGGGGATACAGATTTAACTAAGTCAGGATTCCAATCATTGGTACGTGATAGCTTATCTTGATAATTGCCTTTAAGATCAATGACCAACATACTCTATCTAAGTCTTTTCCATTGTGTCTGGAATTACAAACAGAGATTGACTTGGTCTTTCATAATTTTATATTTGCTTATGTTTTACGGGTATTATATTTATCTTGGAATGACTATTCCATTTGTGTCAAAACTAAACTAAATAATACTTTGATTTCATGTATGAATTATTTATTGCCTTATTAGGATTTTTTTCTTTATTTTTCCAGTTTTATTTCTATAAGAGTAAGTATTTAGAAGAAAGGAACCAGGTCTTATCTATATTTGTATCACTAGAACCTAATATGGCTCATGTACCTTATAAGCACTCTATAATTGCTTCTGCAATAGATGAGAAAACATGTGCCTATGAGACATTTAATATACTAGTGCTTTTAAGCATGAAAGACTAGAAATTATTTTACAGAGTGATTCTATATGAATTTTATCAATAATGGCATTTTAGTTTAAGTCCAAATCTGCACCTCTTAACTCCCCACCCCACTATCTTTTCTTCCAGACATAATTCGAAGACAGTGATAAATTCCAATTCATAAAACTAATCTCTAGTGTTGCATCCTGTCTGCTTCATTCACTAGCTTTACAACAATAATCTGAAGTACTCAGCACGTAGTAATCAGGAAACCTTTACTGGCGTGTTTCCAGGCCCTAGTCATCTTTTATGAGCCTTAACACTGTTAAGTCACATTGACTTAGACTCAACCACATAAATGAAAATTCTACAACACTTTAAGCCACTATATATTCTTCCACAACTTACAAAGAGTCTGTATTTACATGTCTGTTTTCACATCAGTGTCTGCCATCTAGCAAGCATTTTTATAAGTTCTCAAATTAGCCCACCACACACTTCCTTAAAAATAGCTGAAGCATAATACTAATGGTTGTATAAAAAGTCATGGATTCCAGGTTGTGGTTGTCTGGTGCAGGAGACTAGGAAATAACGATAGGGTTGTCACATAGGGTCAACCACCATTAGTGCCTGAATAGACCAGTGTAGCAAAGCTTCATGTCTTTGTGAATCTGCACAGCACAACATGGGGTACAGATGTAGACGTTGCTTCCAGGTGACATATACTTTCAATGACCCAATGGCAGGATGAGAAGAGAGAGTTGGTCATCATAATTCTAGACTTAAAGCTTTCTTTGGACATTTCTGCCAACATTTTCTGTGAAGGGCCACATAGTTAATGGTTTAGGCTTTTCACACCACACAGAATCTATCAACTCTGTTGTTGTAATGTGAAAGCAGGCATAGACGATATATAAACAAATGAGCATGGCTGTGTTACAATAAAACTTTATTAACAAATATTGACATTTGAGTTTCATATAACTTTCATAAGTCAAAAGCATTATTCTTATTTTGACACCCCCCCAAACCATTTATAAATATAGAAACATTCATAGTTGTGCTATAAAAACAACAGACAGATGCTGGATTTGACCCACAGGCCATAGTTTATGAGGCTTGTTTTAAAATACCCATGTTCGGGGATGCCGGAATGGCTCAGAGGGTCGAGTGCTTCATTGTGGCCCCAGGTCTGAGGATCAAATCCCAGCCCCAGCCCGTGAGGACCCATATGCTGAATGGGTGTGCTTCTCACCCGTTCGGTTTCCGCCAAGTTGAGATTTCCACGTGGAAGGTCCCTGGCTCATGGGGGACATGCCTCCCATGGGGGAGGACCCCTGCCCAGCTCCCACCCTGTGAGGCCCGGTGCCCACCTGTGGAATGAGATTATGTCAAAAACTAATGATGTGCAACTATGGAGACTGCCCTGGGTCCTTTCCCTTCTCTCTGTCTCTCTCTCTCTTTCTGTCTCTCTTTCTCTCTCTGTCAAAAACAGTAAAATAACTTTTAAAAATATAACCCATGTTTAACTTTAAATTTGCTAAAATCTCCTTCTGTCCCCCATTCCCTCTTCCTCATGTGCCTTGTACTTCTGTTTAGCTAGGAATTTCTTTTGCAGTGTCCCTTGCATGATGGCCCTATGTCAAAATATCCCAAGCCCTGATATGTCTAACTTTTCCTTCTTGCCCTTTCTAGTTCCTGGGTGTCATTTTCCACTTAGTTCTTAAGAAAAATTGTGTAATTCACTGAGAAGGGCTGTTACTAGAATTGTTTTTTAAAGACATAGATCTAAACCTGTGACCCTAGCTCCAATGTTTGAATCTTTTCTTTTATTATAAGAAACCGTTTAGTCTTTTAAACATACCTCATTTGGTCCTTTGCATTCAGGCTATCATCTATCCACCTCGTTCCCTATCAGTTTTGTGATTCTCTAGCTATACCACACACCAGATGAGCAGACCTAAGCAGGCCCCTTTCTCCCCTTTTGCTTTGTGCACACCATTCTCTGCATGAAATGCTTTGACCCTTCTCTACCCGTGGAACTTGTTGATCCTCCAAATTCCAGCTCCAAAGTCACATTCGAAGTGAAGTTTTTGCTAATACCTTGAGAGATCCCTTTAAAAAATTTAGAATATATTTTATTAAAACATATAACATTGTTTTGTAACTATTTATTTATATACCATTTTTTCCCTACCCAATTATGGTTTCAGGTGGAAAAAGCTGTATTTTTTTCATTTTCTTAGATATCTTTCTCTTCTACCTGCGGGTCCTCGCAAAGAGTAAGTAACAGAGTATTCCTATAAAAAGTATTCACTTAACCCTACTAGAAGTGTTTTCTCATTTAGAAGCACATATTGTTTAACTCAAGTGAGTTTCTAATGAGCAGAGTTTCGGGCTATACTCAAATGAAGTAAATGAATTTGAGCAGAAAAAACAACTTTTGTTTTAGAGATGTTGGCCTGTTATCAGAGCCTGGCAGCTGTCCCAAGGTGTTCCAACATTTTATATCCATTGTTTCTTCCTTGACTCAGAGGCTCACTACCACATCCAATGTTCCCAGGGCCACCACACATAATGAGACTTGAGGTCTGAGGAGGGGAATGAGGGTGAGAGGAACTGCCATGAGTCACTTGTACATTGTTTGAAAGCTAGTAACTGAGAGGCAGTACTTGGCACACCCCAGTTCAGCATATGTGTCCACCTGGGCCGGGGCCGGGATTCGATCCTCAGGCTCCAGGGCTGCAAAGCGAGGTCTTAACCCGCTGAGCCATCCCAACTTCCCCATGAAGTGCATTTTCAATATGTGGTGGGAAAAAAATTCCTGAAACAAATTTTAATTAGTTCAAATTTTGCATGTTCTTTTAAGTTTAGATTCTGCTTTTGGTCTCTTTTGAGTTGACTTCTCAAAAACAATATTTATTTTGTGTCATGATGGGTTACAAACTGTGCTAACACATACTATTTTAAAAGAATCCAGATCCTGAATGAAATTAGAGCTGTAACGGGATCTAGGGCATTATCAGTAGCGTTTGAATGGCTTTTCTTCAGCAGACTTGCCACATAGTTGAAATAAATTCCTGCAGAGGTATTGCATGATCCTTCTGGATACATGCACTACAATTAAGTGAAGTATTATTCTATGCTAATATATATATATTTTTCTTTTAAATAAATAGAAGCCCAAAGGGCAGATTCCAGCAGCAGCCAACATGGCCCACTTTTGAATTCTTGGCAACTGAAGATTGTGTGATAAGTATCTTCAGGCCCAAGTTACAAATTCAAAGGTTTTTTCAATGAGGGTGAAAAACAGGCACATGGGTTTATCTTCTATCAGATGGCACAGCTGCTATCTTCAGGGCGAGTGGAGTCAATGGAGATTAAGAGAAAAGCAAGTATTTAGATAAAGAAGAGTTTATCAGAACAGTAGTCTTACATTGGACATTCAATCTAGCTTTTAAAAATCCCAAAAGAACCAGTTTCATCTGCCCTTCCCAGGATTACTATGTGGTCTACTGAGAGTGCGATTGCAACATTCTTTAGGTCAAGATCACAAGGAAAACTTTAAAATTCATTCATTAAGACAGTAAAATTTCATTTGATCAACATCTCCTTTTCACCCCTCTTTAAATAAGTTCTTGGTCTTTATTTGTTTTTATGGTGGTTGTTTCTCTTGTAATTCTACAGAAGATTTTGAAAAGTAACACTCCTTTTCAGTCACAATTTTTTAAGCAGTGAATATATAAGGAGTACTATAAAAAAAAAACTATAGACCCTCTATACCTAAAAACAGATGATTGGATATATTTTCTGGCTCTTTCTTTTTCTTAACAATGCACCTACTTAATTTTGACATGATAATTGAGGTAAGTGTCAGATTCATTTTATTTTTATTTATATAACATTACTTCATATATCTAAATAGTGTTCATATTTTAATATTTTTAGTTATCTTGTAATTCAAAGAAATAATATAATTTGTTTAAATGTTTCTGATTGCAGGTTCAGTTTAAAAATAATAGTAATTGAGTAGAACTAATAATAAAGATAATTCTATAAATGTTATATTATTAAGGAGTCTGTATAACCTGATGTTATCAAGGGAAATATGGTGAGTTTTTTTTTTTTAATTTGTAAAGAAGTAACTCAGAAGCACAAAATATAGTGCAATTATGCTATTGTTGTGAGTGTTGTTAATATTCTTGACTCTTTCTTGTAAGTTTTAAGAGTATGCAAAGAAAACACAGTAAGGTGTAACTCATCACAGATCTTTAATTTGTTGACAATTATAAATAGACCACAAGAGACAAATTATAATGGGCCTTCATCTCATCAAGATGAAGATGAAATTGTGTTTGGCAGGCTACTCTGACCCTTATACCCACTGCCAATTTTTTTCTTAATGACCAACTAACTACTTATTCTGCAACAGCGTTTGCTCACTCTGTGTCTAAGTCAGGTGGCTGGCACCTTCTAACTAACAGTATGAGCTCATACATATTTATTGTTTGGAAGGGACTGTCTCATATAAAAACTAATTATTTATATTTGTTGTATGGGAGGAAGGAGTACAGAGACATTAATATTAGAGGCAACTAATAGAGTGAGCTTTTGGGAGTCTTCATTTGCACATCTCTTCTGACTATCCAGTAGTAATGATTCCTCCAGGGACCTGGGTGTGCTACTTTCTCATTCCTGTGCATAAAGAATAGCAGTTAAATTGCAAATTCTACAGGTAAAGTGCTATTTTAGGCACTTTAGTTAGTTAATCCTTCCAACAACACCAAGGCAAGTGGTCTATTAATAGCTCCATTTTATAGTGAGGAAAATAAGGTAGAGAGGCTCCTGCTAACAGTGGTGGGGCCAGGATGACCACTCCTCCTCTATAGCCCACATTCTCCACCACTGTGCTCTCTCCACATGTCCAGCATCTTCCAGGCCAGGGCAGTCAATGGTAATAAATGACACATTATGTTGCCTTTTGGTATTAAGAAAGAGAGGATTAATAAAAGATTACCATTCATTACCTTGAAATTGAAAAGCAGACAACAAACTGGAGAGAAAAACTTGTCCGAGGAGTTCACTTATTCCAAAGTCACTAACTTACATTCTTCTCTCTTGCATTGCAGCATATACAGGCTCCGTAAGGAATCTTGTTATAACATCTTTTAACATTTTTCTTAAGATATGTATTCAGAGGAACATGATGATCACCTTGGACTTGGAAATTTGCAAACTTGTTTAAGATACTACATAATTTTGTAATTTCTTTTATGTTAATGATTTTTTAAAGATTTATTTTATTGTTTTTGACACAGAGAGAGAGAGACAGACAGACAAAGAGACAGAGATAGAAGGGAAGGCCCAGAGCAGTCTCCATAGTTGTATGCCATCAGTTTTTGACAGTTTCATTCCACAGGTGGGCAGGGGGCTGCACAGGGTAGAAACCTGGCCAGGGGCCCCCCACATGGGAGGCAAACCCCTTCTCCCCCACCCCCTGAAAGCTGGGGGCTGAACCAGGTGCCTCCCACATGAAAAGCTTGCCCCGGTGAGAATTGAACTAGGGTCCACACCCCAGTTTAGCATATGGGTCTGCACAGGCAGAGCCGGGATTCAGTCCTCGGATCCTGGGGTTGCAAGGCGAACACTTAACCTGCTGAGCCATCCTGGCATCCCTGCAGTTTATTAAACTGTTTTCAACCTTTTGAGAAGACAATCTTTAGTTCTTTATTTTAAGATTTATTTTATTGTTTTTGACAAAGACAGAGAGAGAGAGAGAGAGAAGAAGAAGAAGAAGAAGAAGAAGAAGAAGAAGAAGAAGAAGGAAGAAGAAGAAGAAGAAGAAGAAGAAGAAGAAGGAGGAGGGCCCAGAGCAGTCTCCATAGTTGTACGTCATCAGTTTTCAACATGGTTTCATTCCACACAGGTGGGCAGGGGCTGTGCAGGGCGGGAACTGGGCTGGTGGTATCCCACGTGGGAGACATGCCCCCTCGAGCCAAGGGCCTAACCAAGGGCGAGAACTGAACTGGGGCCTCTGGCAAGGGAAGCACAGCCCAGTTCAGCATATTGGTTCACATGCGCCAGAGCCGGGATTTGATCCTTGGTGGTTGTAAAGCAAGCGCTTAACTAGCGCTGGTAAGCCATCTTGGCTTTCCTGCGGTTTATTAAACCACTTTCAAACTTTTGAAAAGGGAGATCATTAGTTTTAAGGTCACTTCAAACACAGCCATCTGTCGAATCTTTGGATATGATAGAATATGGGTCAGTAGTCTATAACTAGGGAAGGCAGTTGAAGAGAGAGAAAAGCTTGGAACTAGAGGTCCCCAACAGGCTGATAGAGGCTGGAAAGACATTCTTTCCAATGATGACTAGATTCCAGGAACAAACACAGAAGCATTCAATGTTGTGAGGAGAAACCAGTGTGGACTTGGCTCTTAACACTGGGGTTACACATGCTAACTAGGTGGGCAGTTACAAGTTATTTAAACTCTCAAATTTCTGCATTTCTTTAAGGCTGTTAGGAATAAACAAGAAAATAGATCTACATAAGTTCTGTGAACTATTAGTTGCTAAATATATTTGAGCTAAGAAAAAATAGAGATGGACAGTGAGCACTAAATTAGATGAACGAGCTGAGCCTGCATTGCTGATGTGGCATAATAATGGCATCCTAAATGGTACTCAAGTGCTATGATAGGTAATCCAGACACGAGGAGGTTGAAATCTTAGATCTTCAGAATGTCTGTGGGCAGTTATCAGAACTCTAGCCACTAGGCTGGTGTTCAGGCAGAGAGCCCCTGTTTAAAAGGTATTAAGATGGTAAGTAATACTTTGGTTATTTAAGTAGGGAGAAACAAGGTCAGTGCCCAAAATACTAGGCCATACTCTTATTTGGGATAATGGCAAGGAGTCCTTGAGTTTGTGTCAATATTTGGGCTAAAATGCCTTCAATACTTTTGACTGCTAGGTAGAGTTGAGTCTGCAGATGGGGCTCTGACCATGGGATTCAAGGGCTGCCAAGTCTGGGAACCTGATCATCGTCTCCCAGACTAATGGACCACACAGGATTCTTGGATTACAGAAGTGGAGACAACTTTAAGGGGGTGGAAAATGAGGACTCAAAGGTGACTTTGTGGTTTTCAGCCACTGTGGCTAGAGCCACAGATATCAGTTACAAAAGTTGCGAGGTGGGGTCCAAAGATTAGAAAGAAGATGGGCTAAAAGTCATATTCTGAAAAGGTAGGATCATGATTGGGTAGTCATGAGATGCTATTGATATGACATGCCTAGAACTCAGAAGGGTAGTTAGGACCAGAGGTATAAGTTTGAGAAACTGTTGCTTTCAAGCCTTTGGGGAGTGTTTAGGTTCCTGGGACTGCCAAACTGGGTGGCTTTAACAACAGAAATGTATCGTCTCACAGTCATGGAGACTAGAAGTATGAAACCAAGGTGTCAGCAGTGTTGGTCCTTCCTAAGGAGCATTAAGGGAGAATCTGTCACATTCCTCTCCTCCAGCTTCTGACATCCTCAGATGTTCTTTAGTTTGTACATTGCATTCATGTCTGTCTGTGTCCAAATTTCTCCCTGTGTAAGGACAAGGTTGTAATGGACTAAGATCTGCCAAAAAGACCTCAACTTAATGTGATCATTTGCAAAGACCCTATTTTCTAATACGGTCACATTCACAGAACCTAAGGGTTAAGACTTCAGCATCTTTTTGGATGATACAATTCAACCCACAAGAGAGAAGAAAGACGGTTCCCGGAAAGGACAGAATAAGCAAAGAGGGAGGCTAAAGTAAGACTTTTGAAGTTGTGAGCATGAAGAAAGGCACAGATGACGGAAGAAGCAGATGTGAACTATCTCAAGGAAGTAGGAGGAGAATGAAGAAAAGTGTAGTAGCCAAAGGAAGGAAAGTTTCACAGAAATAAATGGTCATGATTTGAAATGGTAGAGAAAAAAGCAGTAGAATGAAGGGTAAAAAAAGGTAACTGGATTTAGTAATCAGGAGACCACTGATGTCCACTCTAAGGTCTATGACATGTTGCTTCTGAGACAAACCCCATGGACTGTGTCTTAGTCAGCTTAGGCTGCTCCAACAAAATACCATAGACTGAGTGGCTCATAAATATCAGACATTTACTTCTCAAGTTCTGGAGGCTGAAAGTTTGAGATTAGTGTGCCAGAACGATTGGGTTCTGGTAAGAGCCCTGTTCCAGGTTACAGACTGCCAAACTCATGTCTCCTTACCTGGAGGAGAGCAGACAGGAGGTATGAGATCTCCATAACTCCTCTAAGGGCATTAATTCCACTGATGAAAACTCCACCCTCATAATCTCCTCTAATCCTGATCACCTCCAGAAGGCCCCACCTCCTAAAACCAGCACCTTGAGGGGCAGAGTTGCAGTTTATAAATTTAGGGGTGGAGCACAAACATTCAGTATATAACAAAATCAAATCAAAGCGTAGTCATTACTATAGTATGTTACTTAAACCCTTTATGTCTTAGTATTCTTTTTTTTTTTTTTTTTTTATCTTTTTCACATTTATAGAGAGAAATTATCTTTTTGTCTTCAGTGCATAGTTATCTCCACTTTACTTTTTGACAGATAGAGAGAGAGACAGAGACAGAGACAGCTAGAGAACCGAACTGTGGGAACTCCCCAGTTCAGCATGTGGGTCCTGCCTGGGCCGGAGCCGGGATTCGATCCTCGGTCCTCATG
>PVKE010048999.1:0-11406 GCA_004027555.1 Craseonycteris thonglongyai | reverse complement strand
TGTGGAGTTGTCCATTGGGAAACTGTCTGATTGTTACCGACCAATGTCACCCCATTAAATTTAACAATAAAAAAATAAATAAAATAAAATAAATAAATAAATAAAAGAAAAGAAAAGAAGGAATTTAGATGCAGACCTTTGTTTACAGACATAAATGTTAAAATACAAAACTATAAAATTTCTAGAAGATAACATTGGAGAAAAATCTAGACGATCTAGGGTTTGATGATCACTTTTTTTAATTAAAAAAAAATTTTTTTTTAAGATTTATTTTTATTGTTTTTAACACACAGAGAAAGAGAGAAAGATACAGAGACAGAGAGAAGGGGGAGGGTCCAGAGCAGTCTCCATAGTTGTAGGTCATTAGTTGTGACATAGTTTCATTCCACACAGGTGGATGCAGGGCCACGTGAGGTGGGAAAGGAACAGGGAGACTACTGCATGGGAGGCGAGAACCTTCACCATAATCTGTGGTTACCAGTTGTGCAGTAGTTCAGCATATGGGTTTGCACAGTCCAGGGCAGGGATTCAATCCCTGGACCTCACAGTTACGAGGCAAGCACTCAACCTGCTGAGGTACCCCGGCATCCCAGAAGTTCTAGAGAATAGATTTGATAAATTTTAAGAGATAGAAGAGAAGAATCATTTCTATAGACTTACACTTTATCAAAAATTTTAGGTATCTGCCGAAAACTGTCATGGTATTTCTTATCTGTAGCTCCTACCATGAAAATAGCCTCTGAAGTGCCATCTGGGCTACATTAATAGATTTAGAGAGTTTAGAAGAAAAGTCTTCCATTCAACTGATTGCTTAGTGGGAGAAAGAAATTTGTCCGTAGCCTTGGCAAGGTGTCCGGAAATTATTAATGGGATATAAAGAGACAATTCACAACAGAGGAATTTAATTAGTGAAATAAACTTTGGGGAAGATATTTAACCTCACTAGCAAGGAGATGTGTGTTAAAATGGAGTCATAGGTACAAGACAGGCAGTACTTCATGATCCCTCCCCTTTTTTTATGGCATCTTCATTTGGCAAGAGGCCCCTGGTGCCTTGGCACAGGGTAGAGTTAGGCCGTACGTAGTGTAGGAGGAAGTGATGGGGATGTAACCAAATTATCTCCAGAGAAGAACAAACTTATTCCTGCTCATCAGCATTGCTAAGAGTGAGGGGTGGGGGTGGGGGGGCCTTTTGGAAGAGCCAGAGTACGTTAGAAGATATGACTAATCATTTAGGAATAAATATAACTTAAAGGAAAAAGTTAAAAGAAAGGCCTTGGGGAAGGAAAAGTTTCCCAAAACTTGAAAGAGTCAACATATAGTTGGTTTTTATATTCTACCTCTTCCAAAAACAGAACAAGCTGAATCTGGGATCACAATTGCAGGGCAGTGACCCCGTTAGTCCAAAGGCATTCAGGTAAGCCTTGTATGAGAGACAGCACTCTAGTGGTGAACCATGTAGACACTGGAGCAGGAATCTGGGAGATTGGAGAGCTCTACAAATAGGAGGAGCCCTGTCATCACTCTGCCATGTTGTGAAAGCCTAGATGTTTGAGATGCCTGGTTTAAGGAGTTTGCTTTCACCAGAGTGACCCCATTTCATTCCGTAAAGTTTTACTTAGCATGTACTGTGGACCATGCATCTTCAGTGAATATGTATCTTTTGACTTCAGTTTTCCAGATGAGGGATAATAATCCCTGTTTATGGGCCTGTGGCATATCAGAATGGGGTTAGAATCACAGGGGAAGACTGAAAGAACCAACCAACAGAAAAACAAAGACTGTGGCCAGCTCTGGGGGTGACCCAGGCTGCAATGCATAGGCTAGTGAGGCATTTGGGAGCTGTTTCAGAGTGTGGACCTTTGGCAAAAAAATAAAATAAAATAAATGTAAAACCACAGCTCTGGCAGTAGAAGAATACTAGGGGGTCAGGGTTTTTTGTTCATGGAAGCTGTGAGGGCATGAGAGAGGGAGTTGTCCATATCAGCTCTACTGGTTCTTTTCCTCATATTTCAGCTCCTGATCTTCCTCCTCACCCTCCACCCAAGGATCCCTCAGGCCCTCTTCTCTTCCTTCCAGCCAGCTTTTAGGGGGCCCTTCCACACTGGGAACACTATGAATAATACTATTTTCCCAGGTCTTTTGATTTCCTGACTTCACGTTAGAGAGCCCAGGCCTACTTAGGGGGAGCAGGGCTTATGGAGAGTAGTGGGTGGAGGCTAGTGTAGAATTGATGCTTTCTACAGACTGTTCCTCCTTAGCCACTGCTCTTCTGATAAATGAGAACAAGAGGACCCTTTCCCCATATGACCTAAGCAAAAGAGAGGCCCAGAGAGTGGAGACAGCTATATGGGGAATCTAGGAGTTGGGACTGCCTTGCATTTGCTTCTCTTCACCCTCCAGACCATGCAGGAGTCTGATTTCCCCAGGAACACAGTCTTCCACACAGTGCTGGAAGTCCTATTCGAGTGTCAGTACTGGAAATCTCAGCTTTTATCCCTGAAAGATAATGAGGGTGGTACCCCGTACTCAGCCCCACCACATCGGGTCCCTCCCTACAGCTGGGAACTATCATGAGGCTCCTTGGGAGAAGGAACACTCAACTCCTCTACAGTGCAGAATCCCCAACTTTAACCCCAGGGAAATCTTCAGCCCAGCGCCTAGTGAAGGAGACCTCACCTATGGATCACGACTGTGAATGTGAGGCTTCTCACTGGAGGCGTTGAGGGAGCTGTGGTGAACCCTTCTGTGGTCCTGGGGAGGACAGTGGACAGGCAGAAGTGGGTAAGATGGAAAACAAACAAACAAACAAAAAACAAGCACAAATCAAACAAAAAGGGAGAGAATCAGATTAAAGAGAGAGAGAGAGAGAGAGCTTTGTAATACCTAAAGCACTTTACAACTGTAAGTTATATGGCAAATCGGAGCAGCAATTAGGTGAGGATCAATGGTCCTTTGGGATCAGAGGAGATCTCCCTACTAGGTCTAGGAAGGGCGAACGATGGGAGAAGAGCCATTCTGTCTCCTCCATGAATAACTGCTTGTCCTGCCAGATAGGCTGACTTGTCTGTTTTCTAGCTATTCCTTGGTTCCCCCTTTCACCTGGGGGTAATCTTTGTTAAGTGTGTAGGTATAGGATGGGAGTTGTGGGGAGCATGTACGTTGGGTAGCCTTGATCCCACCCTAGGGCGAGGCTCCGGGAGTAATGGAGCCAGTTTGTTCACCAGCTGCTCTTATGAAACTCCCAAGGCGTTGATCCTGGTTCTGGCTAGCAGCGAGCTGCACAGTGGCTTCACCCTATTCTCCTGCAGAGGCGTCGTCGCCACAGTAGACGGCAGGGGGCGCTATGCCGCTTGCTCCCGTGAGCCAAAGGGGCACTAGAACACCCTCTTGGTTTTACTTAGCAAGGCTGAGACTGCCTTTTTCTTTTAAGTGCCTTTTTGAGGCTGGAGGAGAACAAACGAGAAATAGACATATAGAATTTATATATCTCTAAACCGGTCAGCTTCCAAAGCACAAGATTTTTAGCTTTCAACAGTGAACTGGTCCCCAAGCTCTGGCTCCATTTTTCTGTTGCTTTGGGCTAGTCACACTTTCCCAGAGAGAGAAGGACAGCAACAGACACTTGTCATAAGCACCCATTGTATGCCCTAAGCCTCCCACAGTAGAGTGAAGATGAAGGAGGATGAGTGGAGGTGTGAGAGAGTATCAGCAGAGCTCTTTGCTTCTCTGCTCCAAGAGCAAGGGTTCTCTGTGAGGACATCGGTATCATTTATATGTCTATATCTGTATCTATATCTGTATCTATCTATATCATCTATATCTATGATAGTGCATATATATAGTAAAAATACAAAGTCAAACATTAGGGAACTGGATACAATGAAAAGGTTATCTTTCTCTAATCTTTGTTTTTTAGGCCTCAGTTTCTTTTCTAAAAGTAAAAAGTATTATGTTTCTCTGTATCCTTTCACAGTTTCCATAAAAATACACAAGCCAAGCCTATACATATAAGAGGATGCCAAAAAATGTATACGCATATTAGGAGGGAAAAACTATTAAAATTGTAATACTCAGTATATACTGATAACAAAAGATGAATATAAGTCACGTTTGACTGCGTTGATCAAAATGTCCACCAGGATCAATGTGCATGCCATTTCAAATTACAGTGTGTCTCAAACTGATCATGATGTGTGCAATTGTTAGGCATGTTGAAGGTTCTGTTGCATATTCACACCTCCATTGTCATTGTGCTTCCACAATGTTCTCAAATTTCAAATAGCATCTCAAAATGGTCTTGTACTCCTTGAATGACATCCATGCTTTCGCCATTTTCTTTGACTGTCCTGCCTGTCCCATGGTGGTGCTAGTATTCATTTGATGGATGCCATCTTTTGAGTGAATGTCATGCTACACATTGCTACTTTAGTTCAATTCAACTTTGAAAAGTAATACATAGACAACATCTCTTAAAATGTGTATACATATTTTTGGGACCCCCAGTATAAGCTTACTGGTAAGTATTTGTGTGTGTTTGTAACTCTTCCCTGTTAGTCCACATACAGTTGAATCCTCTACACAGTGTTCTGCACCTTATTTTTTCATTATTAACACTATATTTTGGCAAACCATGTACCTCACTTTAGTTGATGTGTTATGGTATTCTATTCTATGGCTATTTAATCATTTCTTTACCCAGTCCCTCATTCATGGGTATATAGATTGTTCCGATCTTTTATTACTATAAACAAGCTTGAATGTGTATCTTGGACCAAAACAGCAACAATAAAACTTGTGCATTTAGCTGATGACAAGCTCACTCCCATGCTCTGTTAGTGTTCCCAGGAGTTGGCATACTGAAGATTCTGCATGTGTAGGGTCGGAGAAGCTGTGGGTTGGCAACACCAAATCTTCCAAATGCATATGCATGTCACTGGCCCCTCTGTAGCCTGAGAGAGTATTATTTTTCAAAATATAATAATAAGACCAGTGGATTGTTTTCCCATCTATGACTCATCAGACTTGTTAAGTGTACTGAGAGTGGTCTAGACAATATTCTACCCAGTCCTTGACTGTTCTCCTTCTTTAAATTATGTTCATAGCACATCACCAAACACATTTTTGATGGTTTCTACTATAGGTTCCCTCTGCAAAATTCCAGCTTCTCTTAATCACCTCCAAATTAAATCCAAATGATCTAATTGACGGGAAAGATTTTGGGTTGAGGACCTATTTATTTGAAACAGGAATCTATACAAATCATATTAATGAAAGTATACTAAATTCTCAGCATAATTTTGTCTTTAGTAACAAAAGATTGCTACATAGGAGTTTGTTCTGTTATTTCATTAGTTTAATACCGGTAACCACATCTGTGTCATGGCAGCGACTGAATTATTGGCTAATTTCAAGATACCATTGTCTGTAATCAAAGGACAGTGTAAGATATAGTCCTATGGAAAAGGTCTTCTGTATTGTGGCAGACAACTGTTGAGAGCATTGACCACACGGTTGTTCAAAGCCAGCTTGATGTCAAGCATGTGCAGTTTCTTCAGCCCCTGGCTACTCTTGCAATGTCTGCCCTTAACCTGCTGATAAGGTGGTCTTAACCGTCAATACATTCCTTCACATGGCTTTCCTAATGTAGTGGCTCTCTGTGGGAATACCGACACACACTGCTTGTTTATACCACTTAGAGGACTGTTGTAATAACATGGTGCAGTTTAATTTAGTTGTGATGAATGGAGAGAGCTAAGTAACCTGAGTTCAAATGACAACTAGTATCCTGGTTTCTCCCTGGTCTCTTGGGCTCAGCAAGATGGCCCTAAGCCTGTCTTCTTGTATGGAGCCTCTTACATATTTTCTCTGAAGGCCATTGGACAAAAGCAGATCCCGATTCCTTTGATCAGGTTTCTGGAGTAAAATGGGAAGGTACAGGAAAGGCTACCATGATGCATTTGAGGTAATCACTTCCTGAGAGATGCTCTGACCGTATCACTCTGCCATGGGCAGACATGGAAGGTGGAGTGGGTCAGTGGGTAGTCCTCACTGAGGAAGGCTGTTGCAGGAGAGGTCTTGTAGAGACTTCTGAGAATTTCTCTTGCCAGTTTTTCATCATCCAAGAGGGAATGGAAAGGGACTCATTTCATTCACTGTGTTATAGGTCTTTATTATTTGTATTAGTCATTTTGGTCTGAAAACATTCTACGATGCCGACATGTTGTGTATCCTAATTCCCCACAAGCTTCCAATCTTGTGATTGGAGCTCTGGAGGACACAAACTCCTTATTCACATTTGCATCTCCAGTGCCTAGAAGAGGGCCAGGCACATCATAAAACCTGGAATGTGTATGTTGAATGAATGAATAGTTGAACAGTGTTAGAGTCCCTTAAAAATAAACAAAGACTTATGAAATCAGTTATAAATGGCTAGGCTGTGAGGATGTGGCTAAAATGCATTCTAAGTTATTCTTTTTTTTTTTAAAGATTTATTTTATTGTTTGAGAGTAGGTGAGGGGGAAAGAGAGAGGGAGAGAGAGAGAAGGGGGAAGGCCCAGAGCAGTCTTCATAGTTGTACATCATTAGTTGTGACCTGGTTTCATTCCACACAGGTGGATGTGGGGCCATGCAGGGTGGGAATTGAACTGGGGCCTCCCACATAGAAGGTGAGAACCTTCACTGCTGAGCCATCTCAGTGTTTACCAGTTGCACTGAAATTCAGCACATGGGTTTGCACCACCCAGAGCTGGGAATCGAACCCCAGAACTCATGATTGTGAGGCAATTGCTCAACTGTTGAGCTATCCCGACATCCCCCAGAGTTATTCTTATTTAATTATATTAATGGCACAGGGAAAGTAATTTTATACAAATTTTTATCATACTTTGAGACCAGTTGTTTTCAGTGAGTTTGTGGCTTCAAAATTTCTAGAGGTGGGCAGCCGGGATAGCTCAGAGAGTTAAGCACTCACTTTGCAACCCCTGAGACCGAGGATCGAATTCCGACCCTGGCCTATGTGGACCCCTATGCTGAACTGGAGTGTGCTTCCCATGAGGGAGGCCCCCAGTTCAGTTCTCTCCCCCTAAACCCCCACCCAGTTCAGCCCCTGGCTCGAGGGGGCATGCCTCCCACGAGGAGTTTCCCAGCCTGGTTTCCACCCTGTGAGACCCCTGCCCACCAAAGGGTGATGATTGATATATGAGGATTTCCTGTATCCATTTCTTTCTTCCTTTTTATTTCTATGTTGTCCCAACTTTTCTCCATTTATTTCAACTTCTTGATTCAGGTCGAATAGACTCCTTCAGTATATTTTGAAATGGCAGCCTTGTACTGAAGAATTCCCTCAGCCTCTGTATATCTGAAAAGGTCTTTATTCCTCCTTCATATGTAAAGGTTAATTTTGCCAGATAGTTAATTCTTGGCTGAAAATTGCTCTCTTTTAAATTTTGAAAATTGAGCTCCACTTCCTCTTGGTTTGCAGAGTTTCTACTGAGAAGTCTGATGACAGCCTGATAGGTTTTCCTTTGAAAGTTATATACATATTTCCCCCCCTGGAAGCCTTGAGGATTCTTTTTTTGTCTTTGGTTTTTGTCATCTTCAGAATGATGAGCCTTGGAGAATAACTGCTAGGGTCGAGGTAGTTAGGGATGCTGCTTTCCTCTTGAATTTGGGGTTTTAGTTCTTTCCATAGATTAGAAAAGTTCTCAACTATCTGCTTCAAAAGGCTCTGAGAAGATTCCAACTCACTTCCTTCTGGTAACCCTATTATTCTAATGTTGCTCTTTCTAATGGAGTCAGAGAGTTCTTGTAGGGCTCTTTCATTTCTCTTCACTCTCATATCCCTTTCTTCTTCCATCTGTCAAATTTCCATGTTTCTATCTTTGATGTCACTAAGTCTTTCCTCCAACTGGTCAGCCCTGTTTCCTATGCTGGTTAGTTCTTTTCTTAGCTCTCCCATTATGCCTTTCGTTTTGAGGAGTTCCTTTTGGTTCTGCTCTAGCTTCTAAATTTTGTTGGTAAAGTATTTATTTTGATCAGAAATTTTCTTATTGAGGTCAGTTAACTGTGTCTGGGTACTTTGCCAGCATTTATTGAGCTCTCTGTGTGTCTTCAGACTTGCAGCCCTGAATTTTGTTTCACTTAGATTATATGCTTCCAACTCTGAAAGTTCCTTTTCTAGAAATTTTTTTTTTTAATTTTTAAAAAATATATATATATTTATTTATTTATTTTTGACAGAGAGAGAGAGAGATACAGAGACAGAGACAGAGAGAGAACTGAACGGGGGGAGCTCCCAGTTCAGCACATGGTTCTGCACGGGCCGGGGCCGGGATTCGATCCTCGGTCCCCGGGGCTGCAAAGTGAGCGCTTAACCCACTGAGCCATCCCGGCTTCCCCTCTAGAAATTTTTAAAAAAGATTTATTTATTTTTATTGTTTTTGGTGGAGACAGAGAGAGACAGAGAGAAGGGGGAGGGCCCAGAGCAGTCTCCATAGTTGTATGTCATCAGTTTTCAACATTGTTTCATTCCACACTGGTGGGTGGGGGCCGTGCAGGGTGGGAACTGGGTTGGGGGTCTCCTACATGGAAGGCATGCCTCCTCGAGCCAGGGGCTGAACCAGGGCTTGAGAACTGAACTGGGGCCCTCCACATGGGAAGTATACCCCGGTTCAGTATGGATCTGCATGGACCAGGGCTGGAATTTGATGTTTGGTCCCCGGGGCTGCAAAGTGAGCACTTAACCCTCTGAGCTATCCCGGCTTCCTTCTTTTCTAGAGATTTTTCATTTTCTTTTGAAGTGGCTTTGAATCCTGAGGTATTCATTGTATTTGATGTGTATTTTTTTGGTTTTGCTTTTTGCCTTAGGCATGGGTGTGTTTTCTCTCTGGGGGCTTTCCTAGAAGATGGGCTTCTTTTTGACCCAACTGTCTTAGTCTCAATGCTCCCCCTCTTTGGGAAAGTAAGGTGGCTTGTGGTGTGGTATGTCTCTGCTGTCAGTGTCGGAAAGACTGGCACTGCACCTGTGTGTTGCAGTCTTCCTGGGCTCTCCCGTCTATTCCCGCCAGGGCGGGGTTTGTTGGGGATGACCTAGGTTCGTCACAGGGTTATTGCAGTTTGCCTGTTTTCTCTCACTGTATAACAGGTAGCAGTTGGGGCTCAGTTGAGTGGGGACAAGTTTTGGGAGAGAGTTAGGGGAAGCAATCAGTTTCTGTGTTCTGGGGTTGCATTCCAGGGTACTGGCTTAGCTGATAGAAGACAGAGCAGTTGGGGGTGGGGGGTGGGAGAGTTTGGGTGCAAGTTGGGGAGCGTCTGAGACACAATAGCAACTTCCTCTGTCAGCAGGGGTGCTGGTGGGTCAGTGTGTGCACTATCTCGACCCTTTTTCCAGGGCACGTTCTGCTTTCCTGGGTCTGGGTTTAGAATGAGTCATACCCAGTTTTTGTTTGAGCCCACTAGGCTTCAGGGTGCCAGCCCAGCTGGTATGGAGCCGTGAGTAGGGGGGCTGGCATGTGGTTCAGCCCTGCACTCTCCTCCCCAGTCCCCTCCAGAAGGGTGCTCTGGCTTCCTGGCTGTGCTCCTAGCCTCACGGTCACCCAGAGACCATTCACTGTTTTGAGTCCAAACTTCTGGGCTGCAGGTGCCGGCCCTGCTGGCTGGGTGCCAGGTATGCAGGCACAGCGGAGGTAAGGACACGGATCCCACTGTGGGCAGGGAAGCCAGCCTGCCAAACCGGAGGCGTGCAGCTCAGTCGTTGTCCTCCCCTGCCTGCCTCTCCTCTTCTAGGGCTACACTTTCAAGCCAGTGGCTTAGAAAGCAGCTCCCTAAGAGCCGATTCACATTCGGCTCAGCTCTGCCCCTTTTGTAGGCCAGTCACTCTGTGCAGAGCTAGGCTAGTGGGCTAAGCTCCGTTCCTTCTCAGCCCTGGGGAGTTTAGGTGCCCCAGCTCCACAGTCCCTATTCCTCCTCAGGTGTGGTGATCTGAAGGGGACACAGTGTGCTGCCACTTGGGTTCAGATGTTAAATTGTACACACTCTCGTGGGGCTTCCACTGTTCTTGGGTCTCGGCTTTTAGCCCATCCAGGATCTAGTTCTACTTTGAGTCGAGTCCCCCAATCTCCTTTTTTCTATCAGCCCTGGTCATGTTTCATGGCCTTGTCCCCATACTACTCCTTTCCCTTCTCTCCTGCTCGGCTCACCCCATTTTCTCTAATCTTCAGGTGTTGTTTTGTGTTGTGTGGTTCTCTCAGTTGAGGCTGTTTCTCAGGGTTTCCCCTGTGCAGTTCCTTTTGTCCAAATGTCCCTTCCCAGGTAGGGTTCAGGGTTCTCCTCTCACACTGCCATCTTAGAAATCCCCACAATATTTTTTTTTATTTAGATTTCTGTTTTCCAGTGTCCGCTGAGCTGACGGTGGGGCTTTCTCTTGCTGACCTGAGGATGTTCCAGACAACCCCATAATGCATCCAGAGAGGCACTACCCTACGATGTTTCTGATGTCAAAATATAAAATAAGAGGAAAACCATAGCGATGTGAGTGGTCCTTTCAGTGTATGGTAGACTTAAGATGTGGGATACGACCATTAACTGCATTATTCCTCCAAGACTTCTTTGAGGATGTGGCAGTATTCTGAGCATTTTATAAAGACAGAAATGGAGGATGTACGTTGGGAGGTGGACTCCACAGAACGTGTCATTGGAAGATGCTGACACACGCAATGCCCTTCGGTGGCGGTGGTCCCCGAAATGCGGGGCTGGAGGTCACTGCAGGCAGGAGATCTCCGACGTTTATGGCACAGGGTGCTGGGGGCTGAGCCTCGGTTTCCTCATCTCAGTGCACAGCACCTGCCTTGCTCTGCTTTGAGTCATCCCCCTGCCCGGGAGGGAAGAGCTGCCCCTGGACTTCAGAGCCACCAGATCGCTGTGCTCTGACCTCAGCCAAATCTTCAGCTGGCTCCTGCGCGGTGCAGGGAGAGGAGGATCATGGGATTGGCAGGGGCTGGGGACGGAATGGTGGGGAGGAGGCCGGGCATAGCTGTGGGCAGAGGAACAGCTTGGGGCTTTGAGTGAGAGAACGACCCTGGGCGTTACTCAGGTGGGAAGCCTCCTCTTCTTCCTTCGTCTTCCATTTCCAATCCGCAAACAGGCCTGATGATTCTGCCTTGAAAATGTTTTCTAAATCTGCTTCTCTTCTGCTCCATTGTGATTAGTCTCACCCAAGCCTCTAGCATTTGTCCTGGACACTGGGGGCTCTTGACTGTTATCCTCAATTCCAGTCCATTCTCCCAAACAGCCACTTTAAACACAGCAGCTAGACCGACCCGTGGTCATGTTATGCGAGTGTCTAACGGGCTCCACTTGCACCCACAGGCAATGACTCCTCACCTGCATGTGCACAGGCGTGAAGCAT
>PVKE010048998.1:0-11403 GCA_004027555.1 Craseonycteris thonglongyai | reverse complement strand
TTTCTGATTTTGCTGGGATGAATACACATTGCTTTTGTAATAAGAAACTACATCTTTTTCAAGTTTGTTTATAAAACAGCGTTCTTTTTCCTGGTGTTTTGCTTTCCCTTCCCTGTCATCTCTTGCTCCATAACCTTGAGAGTGGCAGCAGATGGCTGGGCAGGCATGTAGATGGAGGGGAGGGGAGGGAATCCCACCATATGGGAGTCATGACTCACAGCTTTCACAGCTTGTGAAGCGGCAAGGACCAAAATACAGAGGAGAGAAAGGGGCCTACGAAAACCTCCTGTGCCCAAGGCTTAACTCCTAAGAAGCTGAGAATTATAGTATATGCTGAAGATGACTGAATAAAGCATTTTTAAGCTACATGGGAAGCCAGGTGAACAAGCAGAGAAGCACAGCACTGCTAGGGAAAGATGTCACATTACCTGATAGCAGGGACGAGAAGCAGTCAATTCTAATGTTGCTTTAACATCAACCATAAATAAGGTTTTCTCCTCCTTTTCTCTTTCTTGTCCATCACCACCACCACCATCATCACCATCATCATCACCACCATCATCATCACCACCACCATTATCGTTGTCATCTCCAAAATCACTACCATTATCATTTTCTCTATTCCAAACAGTAGACTTCCTAAGGGCAGTAAATATGTCTTTTTCTTGTATATACACTTGTGCTTCTCATTGCTAGAGGGTAAAAATGATCTGGCACAAGATCCTAAAAGGATAATCATAAACTGGATTGACAAGGATGAAGGGATATTATCAAATGAGCAGAGATAACATGATGCTGGTAGGAAGATTTAATATACTGCCTGAAAACTTTATAAACTTTTTTTTTGAGCCAGCATCCCAAAAGGTGGGAACTTTTTAATCGTGTACCCCCAGTATACTTATATGTATTTATTTATGCATTTTATATATGTTGTACTATTATAGTACAAGGTTATACACATTATAAAGTACACATAAAACAAAATTTTTAAATGTTGCTGTGAAGAAGTAATATTTGTTTTCACATCCCAATGGCTCATTTGGGGGTTTGCACACCCTGCATAGGAAACCACTGTCACAGATGACAGAATCAGAAGTTCTTAAAACAAATCAAAAGCTGGCTGTAGCAACAACAGGAGATCTACTATATAGGTGAAGGTCAAATGTTGCATTTGAATTCCCGAAATGAGTCAAGGTGAGGAATTTAACTCGCAGGTACACTCTTGCAGTACCAACACATCACCACTAGATGACTTGTAGCTCTAGTCATTGAATATGGGTGGACTAAGCAATAGTCAGCATTTAAAGAAAAGCCAACCTTGACAATTATTCAAATGGACCAGATGGTGTCTTGTTCTTGTTACTATCACTATTTAACATTGTCATATTACATTAGTGTGTTGTCTTTCTAGGGATTTCTTGAAACAAAATAAGGTTTCAGAGGGCAGGAACGATATGTGCCTGCTTTCATCAATTTTGGAACCTGCTTTGATATCAAGGCAACCAGAAATCCTCAACTACCCAAGAGAACCTTGCTTTTCATCCCGTTGGGACCAGCACCCTAGTTCTGGGTTGCCCCAGAAGGAAGGGCGGGAAAGAGGGGCATCCTTGCTAGTTCACCACTGTCTTTTCCTGCACAATTCTACCCAAACCTGAACATTCATGTACTGTAATAATTTCAGATTAAGTTAAGAAACTTCTGCAGAAACTACCACCCCCAGAGAGTGGGATTGGGGCAACCACAGTGTGCCTTGAACAGAATAACTTTTGGGCCACAACAGTTTTATAGAAAGTGACAGTATAACAGAGTAGAGAGAACAAAGACTCTGGAGTCAGATCTGGGACGGAAGCTTCCATCTGCTGAACTTTGTTACAAAAGGCAGTTAGTAAAACTAAGACTTTTTAGGCTTAATGAGAGCGCCAGAAATATTTATAGAGCAGCAGGTACAGGATCCAGACTCAGCTTTTACTCAGTTATGCCTGTGGATTGGAATACCTGAGGCATTTCTTTAAAATACAGTTATTTCTCCTCTAGCAAGTCAGATGGCATAAGCCCAGGGTGAGTAAACCATAAGGTAGGGTGAATATTCCATAATTTCCTGCCTCTGGGGAATCTGTATTTTTAAAGAAGGTCCCCCTCCTTCTCTAGGTGATTCTTATTGTTAAACAAGCTTAGGGATTCCGGCATCAATGCTTACTTACTGCTTACTTACCATTATTGTTGCTCTTTTGTTCCTTCCTGCCCACTCTGTACCACTACTCCAGAGGGCTGCAGTTATGCAGTTGGCCTACTTTCTTCCACAAAAGGTGCTGCATTTTCTACTCCACTTTCTTCCTCCCACGCTCACTCTCTGCCATCTGTTGAGTTGGAAAGGCCTGAGTGGATGGATTCACGTAACGGCTTTGAATTGAAAATGACTTACTGTGAAGGGGAAGCCGGGATGGCTCAGTGGGTTAAGCGCTCACTTTGCAGCTCTGGGGACTGAGGATTGAATCCCAGCCCCAGCCCGTGCGGACCCATATGCTGAACTGGAGAGTGCCCCCAGTTTGGTTCTCACTGGGGTGAGACCCTGGCCCAGTTCCTGCCCTGTGCAGCCCTGCCCACCTGTGGAATGAAACTATGTGGAAAAACCAATGATATACAACTATGGAGACTGCTCTGGGCCCTCCCTCTTCTCTCTGTCTCTGTTTCTGTCTCTCTCTCTCTCTCTCTGTCAAAAACAATAAAAATAAAAATCTTTAGAAAATGACTTACTGTGTTATGCAGGCCAGAGATATTTCACAATAAGTGGCATAAACTAGAGAAATTCATCCTAAATAACCAGAGTCCTGGCCCAGTGGGAGATGTTTTGAGAAGAGGGATTTCTCAACCACTGCCATTACCTGTGTGCTGATTTATTTTCATGTGAGTAGGAATCACTGGAAGATCTTGTTAAAATGCAGATTTTGCTACTATAGACCATATCTAAGGTGGGCCGAGACTTTGCATTTCTAACGAGCTCACCGATAATCCAATGTTGGTGGTCCAAAGACGTTTTGAGCATCAAGAAATGGGTAATGATAAAGAAGAGAAAGCTACACCTCCAAATGTTTAAAAATGTACCAACACGTAGAACCTAATGTGATCATGAATGTAGTCTCTTAACCTAGTGAAGTACCAAGAGATAAGCCTGTTGCCAGCACATGTACATACAGCCCACAAACAGCAAATTCAATTTTTTTTAGTCTCAACAACTTAAAAATGATTACTTTCTACAAAGAAACATTTCTGCAGGGAAATAACACGTAAGAACTCCAAATTTTCTTGTAAAAGCATGAAGGGGAGCAGAATTTGCCACCCCAAAATATGCCTCTTTAGAGATATTCACTATTTTAGGCTGATTAATTTTAAGAAACAGCAGACATGGGAGAAGCTCTGAAAACCAAGAGAAATTTCTACTTGTAAGGCCTGCACTGTATCAGGCCTGCCTTCACTGTCATTGGAGAAGGCATGGACTTAAGTCTGCAAAACCATCTTACCCTTGTTTTTCATGCTTTTCCTGGGCACCTCCCATAACTGACTCTCCACCTCCAACATCTTCTTCTGTCTTTAGCTGAAGGTATTTAAGGTGACGGTTTCTACCACTTGGGAGAATTACTCAGTTTTCCTAGGTCTGTCCCTTGTATACAGGAAGTACACATGTTGTGAAACTATTATTTGTTTTCTTCCTGCTAAACTGTCTCATGTTAATTTGATTATTAGACCAGCAGAAGAACCTTGAAGGCTAGAGGGGAATTTTTCTTCTCCGACAAGCATTTTATTGAGTTACTTTAAAATGACATCTCAACAATTATAAAAGGTAAGTAGAGGTAAATGTGCTTGTTTTACACATGACAGGTGATATATAAATACCAAGGTAATGGTTGACAGAGCCAGCACTCCCGAAACAATGAAATTTCCATTAGCCCACGTGGCACAGTCAGCTCCACAAATACAAAAGGTTTCGAAAACATTCATTGGGCTACTGCTGTTAATACTATGCAGGAAGTTAAAGCACAACTGGAAACAATAAAATACTGAGTGACAGAGCTGGGGACAATGGAGCATAGTCCCAGTGCTTTGGAATTTGAGCAGTAATCAATTTGTTAACCTGGAAGGTCTCTACAAAGCTGCCATTGGCTGGTCTAATAGGTTACATGGTACAAACCCTGTACCTGCCATTGTCTTGAGGAAGACAAGCTCCGCCGTGGGTGTGGAGTGTACAGCTTCTACAGATACTGATATGCAGGGTTACAAACATCACTGCCCCTTCAGCTCCACACACTATCTAGAAAGTCAGCTTTGGCATTTGCACAGATCCAAAGCCTCTTCCTACAGCAGCTGAAACTCCCTGCAACAATATGGCAGAGTCAGGGAAGCCGGGAGGGCTCAGTGGGTTAAGCGCTCACTTTGCAGCGCCAGGGATGAGAATCGAATCCCGGCCCCGGCCCGTGTGGACCCATATGCTGAACTGGGAGCTCCCCCAGTTCAGTTCTCTCTCTGTCTCTGTCTCTGTCTCTCTCTCTCTCTCTCTCCCTCTTTGTCAAAAACAATAAAAAATTAATTAATTAATTAATTAAAAACAAAACAAAACAATATGGCAGAGTTGCAGTATTTTCTCTCGGGTTCACTGTCTAATGGCTGCAAAGAATAAGGATGTGAACACAGAAAGGGAGGGCAAGCAGCAAAGTTTATTGAGAGCAAAAGTAGAGAAAGTACACTTAGAAGTAGAGAAAAATAAAGTAGAGAAAGTACATTAGAAGACATGGAAGAGGATCTCCAGCAAGAAGAGGTGGCTCAAAATGACTCACTTATTGGGGTTTGGGCAGTTTTATCCTTTTTTCTTAGAAAGGGTCACACCTTTCTGGGTGTAGGGACTTTTGATTGACAGTCTTGCTTGACAGGGGGCCAATACGTCACCTTTATTTACTTATTTATTTATTTATTTAAATTTATTTTTATTGTTTTTTGACAGAGAGAGACAGAGAGAAGGGGGAGGGCCCAGAGCAGTCTCCATAGTTGACAGCATTAGTTTTCCACATAGTTTCACTCCACAGGTGGGCGCGGGGCTGCACAGGGCAGGAACTGGGCCAGGAGCCTCCTGCATAGACCCCGGCAAGAGCTGAACTGGGGGCACAGCCCAGTTCAGCATGTGGGTCCGCACGGGCCAGGGCCGGGATTCAATCCTTGAACTCCGGGGCTGCAAAGCGAGCGCTTAACCTGCTGAGCCATCCCAGCTTCCCCTGGTACGTCGCCTTTATTCACCAGTGTCAGTCCCTTCCCCGAATTCTGTCTGACATAATGATAGTAATGAACTTCTGGGCATATGTATGACATACTGATGGTATAATGAGGCTTAGGTGGAAGGTGGACCGTATGGAAAGGGTCCTGAGATCCCCCGATTCTAGCTGCCTGCCTACTTTTCCCTTGAGAGACATGATATCCCCAAATCTCTATGGGAAGCTGAGGGGCTGAAGGTTTCTTCTGTATTTACTTCCTGCTGAGTGTGGTCATTGTCCCTGCCTGTTGGGGGTTGGGGGGGGTGGTCACAGAGTTCTCCCCCTTACTAGGCTAAAAGGGGCAGAAAGGGTCTTGAGATCCACCCTGAAGAGTGTTGACTCCTTTGGTTGGGATGGTCTGGCAGCCTCGCTGGGGTATATTTCATATGCTGATGGCCCCTAGATAAGGAGACACAGATCCAGTGAATGAATTTGAAAGCATTGGCCCAAAAGCTGACTCCTGGGGAGTTATCTGCCCAGGAGTTGAGTCATGAAAGCCTGGAAAGAAGACGTGGCCACAGTCAACAACACAAATCAGGTTCCTGGATAATTGATGTCCGTCAGATACAGATTCTAGGGTGATTCACTAAGCCTGGAGACTTAGCCTAAGAATAATTAGTAATGTCAGAGACACTGGAGGAATTCCAAGAACAAACAAAATAATAAAACTGGGGAGCTAATTGAACTAAGGAAAAGGAGACCAGAAATTTCTATAAAAAAGAAGAGGCGCTTCTTTATTTGGCCCCTATCAGCAGTGTTTGTTTACAACCCATTTAAAACTGTCACCACTCTCCAGAAGGCCCTGGCTATGCCCCTGAGCTGCAGTCCATATTGCCCCTTCTGCAGAAAGCCTTCCTCCTCTCCCTGGAAACCTGGCTTTTTAGCCTCCAGCTGCTGAGCTACCAGGCTGAGAAAAACAGTATCAAGCAATGTCAGCCAGAAATTTTCACTGTGTCTGCAGTTCTGCTTGTGCCTGTGGGAAGATATTATACTCAACCTTACACGAGGCTAGTCTTCTTCATATGTTCCAACTCATTAGATTTTAACCTCTGGGAACTTTTTGAACTAGAAAAGACAAAAGAGGAGGAGTCTCTTTGCTGTCTGGGTTGGGATGAAATGAGACAATCGTGTAGTTTATCTCTGGTATTAAATGTATCAATCATTTATTTTTCTTTTATATTTTAATTTTTAATTGGCCTACAGCACATATAGGAAAAGTGCAATGAATGACATATGAACAGTTCAGCAATTAGTCACAAACTGATCAATCACATCCTTTGAATAAGCACCCAAATGAAACGGTCTCTGCATCATCCCAGAAGCCCCTGTCAGTCACTGTAACCTCCCTCTCCCCTAGAATGACTATCTTGACTTTTATACTCCATAGATTAGTTTGGCATGCTTTCAAATTTGAAATAAAATTCTAATACTGACTTATTTTTGAAATATGAAATTAAAAGGTAATCAAATTAATACCAACTTTTGAAAAGTTGGTTCTTTTCATGCCAATTTGAAAGTCCTAATATTAAAGTGCTTCTGTTAGACCAGTCCTATTGCTATGGACTAGATTGTGTCCCCCAAAATTCATATGTCAAAGTCCTAACCCCCAATGTAACTGTTCTTAGAGACAGGGCTTTTAGGAGGTAATTAAGGTTAAATGAGCTCTAACCCTATAGGACTACAGCCTTATAAGAAGAAAAACACCTCTTTCTCTCTTGTCCCTTCTTTCTCTTTCTCTTTCTCTTTCTCATTCTCTCTCCTTCTTTCTCTGCTTTGTGAGGACATAGCAAGCCAGGAAGAAAGTGTTCACCAGGATCTGAATCAGCTGGCACCTTAATCTTTGACTTTCAAGCCTACAGAGCTGTGAGAAATAAATTTCTGTTACTTAAGCCACCCAGTCTTTGGTGGTTTCTTTTGTTTGTTTGTTTGTTTGTTTTTAATGGCAACTGAGCTAATTAATACATCAATTTTCTTTAAAATGTATTTCACTTTTTTGAGTAATAAGTTTATCACTGAAGAGCAGCCTCTACATTCAAACGAATGCATTGTGTTTTACAATATTAAGAGAAGTTGGCACACAAAATTAATTTCATACTGCCCAGGTTTATCTAATAAACCTAAGAAAAGTAGGTTTATTAGATAAACATAATGAGAACTGTGTGCTAAGTGCTAGGGTCTAAAGACAAAAAAGGTCAGATATCTCTCTTTGAAATTCATACTTCACTCCAAGTCAATAGCAGATATGAATGGTGTCTGTAAAGTAGGTTTAGGTGCCCTGACTTTGAAGTAATGCAATAAAATCCTGTCCTTGCCACTGCCTTTGAAATCAGGGTGGTAGCTGCAATGCCGGATGCTAAAAGTAGACATCCAACACGTGTTGATTAAAGAAGCAGCTGGAGGGTTTTGAAGGGAAGCTGGAGCAGAGAGAGGTGCCAAGAGGTGGCTCGCTTTAATTAACACTCTGTTGGGAAAAATTAGGCTCCCAGTGGAATTACCCAAAGTACCCAAAGGCAGTGCAGTGATTCTATTTGTAAGCCAATGTGACAAGAAGACTTCTACTGAGTCACATTTTCAAAAGCATTGTTTCCCCTCCTGTAAACAATGCCAATTAATATGTAGGATGTGACTTTCTTAGAGTTAAATAAAAATAACATAGCAACTGGGTAGTATGTAATTTGTCACGTGGGCTTTTTATTTACAGACCTATTGCATGTTACTTGGGGCAGTAAAAAAAAAAATCAAGAAATAATCTGAAAGGTAGGTTATAGGGAGAAGAAGATGTTTGTGCTATCTGGGTCCTCCTCATAGCTCAAAAGGCACTGTTTGTTATACAGCATTCAAATATGAAACAAATGATTTGTTTCCTACATAAACTATTTAGTCTGAACACCAGCCAAATGAAAGCAGCTGCCACTAGATTAAAAAGTCATTTTCTCAGCCAACTCAGATTAAAAAAGGAACATTTTATGAACATATTTCTTCAACTCAAGCAGATTTTTATTATTCTGCACATAAAAATAAAAACAGCATATCCTGGCGTGACCATTTGCCAGAAATATAATTTCAGATAAACAGATGGTGCTAAACTAAAAATATTAATAGGGTATTATCTGTAAAATTCAAATGATTTTAGTATATGTTGCCTTTAGTCTTTTTTTTTAATAAAAGAGTTTGTTATTCTAAATCTATTACACTAAAATATAGCTAGTATTTAATTTCAAGGATGCTGAACAAGGGGCAGTTGGCATTTCTCTCATGGCCTCTATCCCTCGGGGCCCTTGACAAGAAATAAAGTATACTGTAGCTTCTTCACTCTAGGGCTCTGAGATAAATCTGCTTACAAAATGTAAAGGCTACAAATTAAAGTTAGGATTCTCTTTACTGCTTGATTTACTTGCTATTCAAGGCTCAGTTGGGCACATTTTGTATATCTGGGGGTCCAAATTCTAAATGACCAACTTTAGTGAAATGCAAGGAATCACATAAAGGAGAAAAAGACTGGCACAGTGAATCGCTGAAAGACAAGTCTTCCAAGTTCCGTTAGAAATTAAAAATTGTAACAGTCCCTCCAATAGCTCAATGAAAGTTCTTTCCCAAGGGGTTAATAGCTATAGCAACTCTGGGAACCAACCAAAGCTCTAACTGATTCTAAGCATAAATTGGATTAGAGCTCTGCTTTTGTGCAGTCTTACTGCACAGCATACATCAGGTCAAACCACATGAAATTGTCAACATTCAACCAGTTTGCCCATCATATATTTCAAGTTAATATTGAGGTCGCTTCCCAAGGCTATCTCATTTCTAACGCTGCCCCTAGTACAAATCAAGAACATTATTCAATAAACATAATTCATAGTACAAACCTGATCTCAAAAGTCTATTGCAATACATGTTAAGTGTGTAGAAAATTGAGTCTAGTCATACAGCCACTAGCATCTATAATTATTAGTTAACTAGTTCAGATAAATAGCTTTGGTATTATTCTTCTGGGAAATAGAAGAAGGCCAAGCTTTATGGGGAAATATATTGATAGCCTTAAAGGGATTTTAAAAAACAGATGATTGATAGGTAGGTAGGTAGGTAGGTAGATAGGTAGATAGATAGATTAGATAGATAGGTAATTTTCCTGGATTTATAGTATCTTAGGTGAGTTATTCTTTAAGGCAACAGGTTCCTCAACCTTGGTACTACTGGCATTTCGGATCAGATTAATCTTTGCTGTGGGGACTGTCCTGTGCATTGTAGGATGTTTAGCAGCATCTAGATGCCAAATAGCACACACTCTTTAGTTGCATCAACCAAAAATGTCTCCAGATATTGCCAAGTGTCCCCCGTGGGGCAGAACCACTCCCAGCTAAGACTTCAGAAGACTTCTTTAAGGTCTTTACTCAGTAGCCAACCTATGGTATGTGTTTCCCCTTACCTTGTGACGGGGAGAACCTCACCAGAAATAATAGTCTTTTCTCAGAGATTTGGGGTTAGAGTTGTCAGATTTAGCAAATTAGAAATAGACGATGCTTGGTTAAATTTGATTTTCTGATAAATAACAAATTACTTTTAAGTATAATCATGTCCCAAATATTGCACAGTGCTTAATCTGCCAACCTTATTTCTGGTGAAGTACAAACACCACAAATAAATGACTATAAGTAAATAAATGGCAAGTTCATGATAGGGGGAAAACGGGATTAAATAGAATGACAAAGATAACACAGTTAGCTGTCAGTACTTTGGAACCAGGCAGCTCTAAATTGGAGCCCAACACTGTCCACCTACCAATGTGGGAGAGGAAATTATAATTCTGTTGCTGAGAAGTTATGGGAATCTTATAATGAAGTAAGGTAGCTCTTTAAAAATGAAATGAATAATGCACAACATTCTAGCACCTGGCACTGTCTGGATGTGTTGGGCTGATAACCCAGGAGTCTAGGAGCACGGGAGACAGAACATTCCTCTGGCATTACCACTACCTCAGATGTAATCTCACAGTGATGCAGTAATTCCAATGCCTGGAGATCGTGGTCTCATGCACTCGAAGAATGAGAATGTGAACTCGAAGGGAGGGGTAGAGGAACAAAGGTTTTTATTAGAGTGAAACTACAGCTCTTTTGAGAGCAGGGGACCTGAAACTGGGATGCCCACAAGCTAGGGCAAAGGGCTCTTGTTTTATACTTTCTTGCATACTTGGGGAAGGGAGCTGGTACCTTCTAATGGGTTCTGTCCATCAGATTTGTTCTATCATGCAGCTCAAAGGAGCTTTTGAAATAATCCAGTCACCCCTAAAGTGCAATTTGCCCTAGAGTGAATGAGTCTTCTCCAAACCTGAAGTTCCAGAATGTGGTTGCTTTTACTCTACCCAGGACTTCTCTATCTACCTGGCAACATGCTAACTAACCTGTCTCAATAGGCCCCAAGCAGGTCTTCTGGGGGCAAGAGGAGAAGCCAAGAAGACTGAGGTTGCTAGTCCATTCCTAGCTGGCTGTCATGCCTGACCAGTAATAACTGAATGACCCACTCAGGGCTACCTGAGTAGGCAGGGAGCACATGCTGGGCAGAGAGGCATGCAAAGACTGAGGAAAAGAGAATTGCAATCTGACATTTATAGGGCTATGGTGTTCAACTCCCAAAAAGCTCTTCTCAAGAGAATTTTTACTCTAATTTCCCACCTTGCAGTTGGTCTGGCATTGTGGAAAATATATTAAGCTTATTTATTTATTTATTTGTTTGTTTGTTTAAACAAAAAGGTACTTCCTTATATCTCTATTTCTTTATCTACAAAAGGGCCAGGACAAATAAACTTTAACATTTATGCCAAGTTTGAAAAATTATGATTCCTCTTCCCTTCAAAGGTCTGATTAAAATCTCAGCTCCTCCTAAAGAATTCGTCTGGAAACCCCATCAGCACTCATCTCTCCCTTGGTTTTTCCTGTATCTCTAAAAAAAAACCTTGAAAACCTTAATGCACAAAGATATATGTACCCCAATGTTCATCGCAGCACTGTTCACGGTGGCGAAGTCATGGAAATTGTTACTATTTTATTATAAAAAGTTATAGTTGTCACATTTTTAAGTGTGACATTTTACTGTAGCTATAGCAACATCCGAG